>JANTCA010021689.1:0-23706 GCA_024741275.1 Chironex yamaguchii
TTAAACCCCCCCCCCCCCCCCCGCCAACACACAAACACCTCAAGCACCTCTCGTGTCAGGCTTATTTGCCTTTTCTACAGTAAAGTTATTGTCTTATGTATTAATTTTGTTTATTAACTTTCGAGCACAAAATCCACATATTGTAGAAAATTTAAATAGAGACCAGAAAATGGTACACATTCTTCCATCTCATCCTTTTATTCTCCAGACTTTCGACCCATAAGTCGCTTACTTCAGGATTACTCGCATTCCAAACTTTACCGTAATTAAAAATTGAGCCAGAATGTGTGTTTTTGCATTATCTTGGATGGGGTTGTTATTATCGGTTGAAAAATCTCGTTCTGAACACACTGACCTTTTCCCTTTTGTTTGTTTCTTTCGCTCAAAATGAAAGTATCTCGTCAATTTTTCTTCTTGGGTCACTTTTGGCCATCAAAGGCGTTGGAACTTGGCCCACGGTGCTCTTTATCCATTGCCCTAAAACCATCACCGGTGGACAAAGAGAATTTTACTTCTCGGCTATATTTATACACCGATAGACAGACACCCAATAACGGGCAGGTGACCGGGGTTGAATGACTAGTAGTCTTTAGATCTTTCCTATTGAGCTGTTTAGCTCAATAAGGAAGGCATCAGGTTTGCGTGAGACACGGGTTCGACGCCCCGGTGGTCATACTCATACCTAATTTCTGTTTTATATTTACACCTAATCCGTCGCTTTCTCCTGTTTCTTACGTTTAATAGACTTCGGCTTTTTCAATTTATGAATAGTAATTTATTTAACATATATTGTCTCTACCCAACGTACACCAACTGTACTAATTTAAATTATAACACTTTTTGTCTTTGGTGTCGATGTTGTAGATGTAAATTTAAGCAAAACCCTTAAAAACAAATTATAGAATAGACTCTGTATTTGTTGATAGATGAAGCGATTCCTGGAGTCCTGTCTATAACTCATGTGAAGAAAATTTCAAAATATTTGAAGAGTATAAAAAGAGCAAAATCTTTTTGTTTTGACGTCCTTAAAAGATACTAGTCTGTTTGCATTTGTCGAAACCATCATTCGTTTTAGTGTATCATTCTTAACAGTAAACATTATAGTGGTGTCAATGTATGAGTGGGCTTAACCTTGTTATTGTCCCTTTTCTGTATTTTATTTCTAGGCTGTTTGATCTCACTTTTTTTTACACATACGTTACCAATGTACTGTAATCTTTGTTCTTATACTGTTTTATGACTAAGATCCTAAAGTTGGAAAACTTGCAGATAGATCGTCCTCTTCTCCGAAAACTAATTTGTACAGACTTAGGAAGTGACTCACGCAAGAGCGGATTACAGCCGTAAATACGGTCGGCATCTCGTAAACATACAAATTGATCATCTTTAATTCTAATTACTAAACGAGCGCCACCTAATACGTATTGCCTAAGTACTGAACTTAGATAAAAAATAGTTGTAAATTAGCTTTTATCACCTTGCAATTCAATATAATCGCTTCCACAAATAGCCAAGTTTACTATCATTGACGTACATTGCTTTATCTTACGAAAGATGAAAGCTTCCATGTCCGAGACAAGACTAGGGAGGGATTGACCGAAATATAAAACACAAAAGTTACCAAGAGTTTTAACCATTAAAGTATAAGAAGACATCAAAGAAAAGAAATCGACAATTTACCGTACGTCTTTTCTAGAAATGTTGTTTGTTTTGTGAAGCCGTTTCTGGTGATCCTGATGAAAATACAGATAAATACCTAACATTGCAGTGTATTGGACAAATTAAGGTGATTATGAAGACAGAAATGGGCGTATCGTTTGGTTACGCTATAAGATATATCTCTTGAGTATTTATAGAGCAGAGAAATTGCTCGTCCTGATAAAATATAAAGAGTTGCAAAACTTTTTCATTTAATGTACAGGATTGGTTTACTTAACGTTATAAGCACTGTACCACGTCTCATTAAGACAAGTTTATTATGGTTTGGCTGAAAGAACAGCAGTACGGGAAAGCAACTTATTTGCTCAGTTTTAATTTCAATTGACGAAATCAATTGTACATTGCTACCACCCGACCTCCAGAGCGTATCAGAAGCTGGATTTTTTTGAGAACTTCCAAGTAAGCAGTTGGGAACAATAGAAAGGGGGGTTATTTCAAAAGTCAACATGAACAATATGTAGTGATATTTACTTGATCTATTGAGGCATTTACAAATTTACAAATTAAAAAAGGCTAACCATGAAAGCAAGACAATCAGTATATACGTTAGCGTATGAGGAAATCATAATTATTTTCGTCTAAGTCAATGGTTAGACTTGAAACGTCTTCTGTAAGTGCAGAGACACTATTGTACATTGCAGTGAGAAAGCAGAGATAAAAATGTGCGACTACTTTTGCAGTAGGCATAAATGTTTATAATGATCTAAAAACGTCAGGAAAGCTTGTTAGTTAAGGTGCAATGGGATTATCATGTATGCATTTGCAAATTTTTTGAACGTCAAAACTGTTTTATCGCATTCTATTTCTGCAGGAGAAAATGCTCGAGGATGGATTAGTTGTTCTAGAAAATTACTTAGCATTGTCTCAAGAACGAGCACTACTACAGAGTCTTAAATTAGTTATAGAAAAAAATCCAAATAATATAAAATTAGAAATTGTATATATTAGAAATAAAAAGCAAAAACGCTAGGTCTTTGTGTGGGTTTCCATGTCTTTTCGGTGTAAGACAAGCTCCTGACTGGGATTGGAAGCAAAATGATTAACTAAATTTAAAGCTGACAAGAGATCTAACCTGGTGCCACAGGCATGATAGGTAAGTACTCCCACTGCCTGTTGGTACCTCGCCAAATCAACTGGTTCAGCTTCATTATGCTCTGAGGAAGACGACAGGCCTTTCTATTAACGACTCAACTTACTGTATTTGTGAAATGCACATTTTTCTGCTCTTTCGGTCTCTCACAATCTCTGAGCCAAGGCAAAATTTTACTTCTACCATGTCCGTCATCTTAGGCCTTTCCTTTAGCTTTCCTTTCTCTTTCTCTATCATCTCTATGCTATTTTCAGCCGTAATAATGTCATCTATATAAAAATAGAAGATAATAAATCCATCTCCCACTGACTTTACATAAACGCAGCTATCACTGTTAAATTGTTGATAACCTTCTTCCTGCAAAAAACCATCCATAGTAAGGTATCAGCACCTAGAAAGAAGCCTGTTTTAGACAATAAAGAACCCTCTCAAGCTTACAGACCAGGTCCTTTTTTCCTTTTTCTTCCAAATCCTCCGGCTGTCTCATGTAGCTTTCCTCACTATGTTTGCCAATGAGGAAGGCATGTTGCACATCCATCTGATGTACTTCTAGATTCAAATGGTTGGAAATCGCCAAGATTGTACGAATGAATATGTATTTAGCTACGGGACAAGAGGTCTCTACAAAATCTACTCCGGGCTGTTGAGAATATATCTGTCCTACCAACCTGGCTTTGTAGCAATCTACACCTCCATCTTCATCACACTTAAGTTTAAAAATCCAATTACAACCAATTGTCTTCTTTCCGCCGGTAGTTCAACTAACCTTCAGGTTTTGTTATGTTGAAGAGACTCCAATTCACTCTCTATAGGTTTTTGCCACTTGGCTTCCTGGGCTGTTTCGTGGCGTCGCGAAAACTTGTGAGTGCTTCTTCAATCGCTACCTCGGCACTTAGCACATTATGCAATGCTTCATATCCAATCTACTCTACAAATATTGGTGGTTGCTGTACATTGCGAGTTGATTGTCTTATTGTAGCTTCTTCTACAAATATCTTTATCTTCATCAGCGTTTTCGTCATGCTGAGACTGAACATTGTCAGGTTGTGTCTCATTAGATTCTCCTTAATTTTGGATCTCTGGTGCAATCTCATAGTCTATTTTACCTTGTAAAATTTCATGATGTACTCTTGCACTCAACTTGATCTCAACACATCTAACATCACGGCTAATAACCACCTTCCTTGTCCTGTGGTTAAAAAGATAATAACCATTAATTTCTTGACTATACCCTAGAAAATAGTGCTTTATACTTGTAGGCTCCCATTTTTTCCTCTTCTCCTTTGGGGTAACTGCATAGCAATCACAACCAAACACACTAAAGACTTACATTCAGCATTCCATGAAAAAAAACTTCAAAGAGCGCTTTGCCTTGAATAGCAATGGTGGGACAAGAATTCAGGATATGTGTAGCAGGATTAACTGCTTCGGCCCCAAATGCATATGACAGTGCAGTATAGTAAAGTATCATTCTTGCAACCTCAACTATATTTTCCTATATTACCTATATTTTCTCTCAGACACTCCATTTACAGTTAGCTGTCGGCAAATCCCCTTTTCTTTAGGAAAATTACTCATCAGCCTATTGGTATACTTACTACCATTATCTGACTGCCAAACTTTAACCTTTTTTCCCGTCTACCTTTCCATCATAGTAAAATACTCCCTACAATACTTTAAAACTGCGCATTTTTCATGCATATAGTACGCCTGAGTGTATCTAGAAAAATCATCAATAAAGATAACAAAATACCTATGACCACCAACAGACAAATTTTCCATGGAGAATGTATGATCTCCAGCACCACGGATGCTCGTGACTCAGATGCCTTGGGAAAGGGTATTCTTGCTTCTTTGCTAAGCATACATCCTTCACAAAATGCCATTTCACGTTTTGACTTGATATTTAACCATCTCTTCTCTCTGCATCTTGGCAAGTGTGTCTGTCGATATGGGCCCCATTCTTTATGCCACAACCCTAAATCCTGCTCTGCCTCTAATGCACATGCTGTCTGCTCCCTACTCTCCCTACATGACCTTGCAACAAGTATAGATTCCCTGCCACCTTCACTGTTTCTACTGCAACTGGTTTACGGCTACCACATGTGTAAATAGAGCATTTGTTTCCTATAAATTTTACAGTATTACCAGCATTAGCAATTTTATTAACTGAAAGCAAATTCTGGTACAAATTACACATTATTAATTGTAATACTATCATCAGATACGCTACGTTTCCACTGTACATTTGCTACTCCTATACTCAGCACAAATTCATTGTTGGCCAATTCATTTCTTTTCAGGTAACTCAATTTCTACATAATCTAAAAGAAGATCTTTACAAGTCATCATCAACTTCATGGCCTCTGATGACGTGTGCGTCGATGAATGTGGTGCCTTCTCTTCTGCCTTCTGCTTTCACAGTGGCTGGTTCATGTGGTAGCTGAGATAGCAGCACCCTTGCGGACAGCATTTCTCCATGCTGGCCGATTTTCTGCCAGTAGTGTCCATTGGTCCGGTTGGATGTCGAATGCCTTCGTATCTCGTTTGAGTATGTCCTTGTAGCGCAGGCGAGGCCTACACGCGGTCGATGACCCTCTGCCAGCTCTCCGTGCAGGATGGCCTTTGGGAACCGGTCATCATCCATGCGGCGGAAATGTTCGGCCCTGCGTAGTCGCCTGCTACGAAGGACAGTATACAGATCAGCACTGCCCGTAAACTCCAGAATCACCCTGTTGGTTATATTGTCGCTCCATGACACGCCCAGTATATTACGTAGGCAGCGAAAGTGAAAGGCGTTCAGTCTATGTTCTTGCTTACGATAAGTAGGCCATGACTCACAGCCATAGAGCTGCACAGAGAGAATGCAGGCCTCATACACGCGCACCTTCAACCTTAACGACAGGTGAGAGTTGCCGCAAATGTGAGACTGCAGTTGTCCAATTGTAGTTGCCGCACTTCCAATCCTGGTGTTCAGCTCCGCATCCAGGCTGTTTG
This sequence comes from Chironex yamaguchii, assembly GCA_024741275.1. Classification (NCBI taxonomy): domain Eukaryota; kingdom Metazoa; phylum Cnidaria; class Cubozoa; order Chirodropida; family Chirodropidae; genus Chironex; species Chironex yamaguchii. The sequence goes on from JANTCA010021689.1 coordinate 5,807, forward strand.
TTTCAGTCATGGTTGAGCCCAAGTAAACGAGCTTGTTAACAACTGACAGTGGTGTGCCATGTATCACAATCTGCGGAAAAACAGTAACATTTTGCGCCATGACTACAGTCTTTCCCAGGCTTATGGTCAACCATCTGCTGCAGTTCATGCTCGGTGTGTACCACAAAAGTTGTATCATTCGCGTTGAGGAGCTCCCGTTTGAGTACGCGTTTCGTCCTACTATGTGCCTTGAGACGGGCCAGGTTGTAAAAGTTGCCATCATACTTAGTAAGCAAAAGCACGCCCGATGGAACCGGAAAAGCACTGCACAACAATGCAGAGAAGTATATGGCGAGCAATGTTGGCGCCAGCACACATCACTGCTGCACTCCACACGGAACATGAAGCTCTCGAAAGCGAGCACTATTGAATTGCACGGTCGCACGCATCCCGTCATGAAAACCCCGCTGGATCGCCATCAGGGTGGAATGGCATCCAAGGCACTGCAGTACATAGAAAAGACCAGAGCGGCTCACATAGTCAAATGCTTTCGGTAAGTCCACAAAGACCACGTAGAGAGTACGCTGCTGCTCCGCACACTTAAATCTTCATCCTGATGCAGTCGCAGGTTCGTTGGGCAGGCATGTAGTTCGTATGTTAATGAAGCTAATGTTTGGCGAGACGTTCTCAAGGTGGCCAGAAGATGAGCTTCAAGGACAACTGAAAGGCTCTTCTAAAAGCCTTCAACATCAGCCACATTGCAAAGAAGCGGGCAGCTGTGGATAGAGTCGGGTGGCGAGCCACGATCCTCTAAGGAGCCAGATCCTGCTAGCCTAACATGATTTCTGCAGCTGAACATTGCAGACAAGTTCGGAACAACAGTGCCAACAGGCCCTCTGTAGCTGCCACCATTCCATACGTCCACACTGCCAAAGAATTTCAGGCGCGGTTTGGCCTGAACAGTCAGACAAACAAACACACACACCACAATTAACAGAAGTGGAGTGCAAAATCTATTTCTTTAAATTCATCTTTCGTAATTTTTTGACTGAAGTTCAGGCTATTTGCAACTTAAGATGCACCATTAAGACGTTGCATCATAACTGCTTATCTACTCGGGGATGTAAGGACTTCTTACTTAACAGTGGGTGTTCTTAGTAAGCCTTGATTAAGTCTTTCAACATCTTTAAAAATTAAGGTTTATTTTTGACCTATCAGAACATCTGGTATTGTAAAAAAAACATACCAGTGGATGTGATATCTTTCATTGCTGAGATATCTTTGACTCAATTAACAACTTAAAATGTCGATAGCAGCAAAATTGTCGATGGCAGGTGACTGTAAGATATCTATCTTGGACGTCTTTGTTTTTATCTGTGTGAGAAAGCAATCCTATATTAAAATTACGATAAGAGAAACACGTATCCTAATTAGAGTTGTCTTTGCTCGTGTACTGCTTAAAAATAGTAGCAGAATTTTTGTACTAACCATTCAACTAGTGACACTTGTCTGGGATTCAACTTACCTGCTGGGAGCCACCTGTCTTAACTGGCAGGTTTTCAGTATTATTTTTCTCCCTGTCATTGTTAGTTTTCCGTCTCCGATAAAAAACGGAACGCATGCATGTCACCATAGCTATGTAAGAATACAAATTTTTAGACAGAACTCATGTCTGTTGATAAAGATGCTGCAGATCAATTTACAGGTTATTTTATACCTAAACTATCATTTTGAAGTATTGAAAGTACCACAGAAATGCTAAATTTTGCTGTCCTGGATCATAGTATCCAAAACGGTGCTAGGATTCGGATCAAACATTTCTCAATAGTTAAGACCTTCCATCCTGCTAGTGTCAACTAATCATCACCAAATTAGGATCATTCCTGCTAGGTATGACCCAGATGACGAGAAGCGAAATTTTAAGCTGGGCTGGCTAAATTGAATTTTTTTTTATTCAGAGCCCAGGGTTTGAGCAGAATCATCACCATACTAAAATTGGGTCGAGCCAGTCAGAATACAAACATGCTGTGAAAATATCAGAACGATATGTTGATAACCTTTTGAGTTATTTTGCTAACAGACAGAGAAACATGCAGACAAGCAAATAAACAAATGAATAGAGACCGACAAAAACGTAACTTCTTTAGCGGAGATAATTGTTGGCAAAGTGATGTGGCTCTTAGGAATCGTTATTAAATTTGTCATCCTAGCGATGATTGGTGACCTTTCACTCACTAAAATCTGCCTTGCAGTAAGGATACCAGAGTAACACTGCGGCATTGGTCAGGCTAGTCTGAAATGGCTCACTTATTTGGACATATTTTGATGACATGTTAAGGATCAGAATGGCCCTTCGATTTTGGAGATAAATTTTGTCTAAATTTGCTGTCGTATTCTTGGCTTTTCTTCGTATAATGTAGATAAACATGGCTGGGACACGGATTCGACTAATTTAAAGTGTTTCCAATAACAATTGCTGAAATAATTGCAATCTCGCAAAAAGCGTGGAAGCAAATTTAGTTTTACTGGCTGAATGGGCCGATTTAAAACAGTATTATGACTCTCTTCCTCTGCTATGGTTCGCATTTTAAGAAATGATTTAAAGAACGTCTTACATATTTCTTGGCTACAATTTTTGCAGGTTTCGCTTTATCTATTCATCTATTAAATCATAATGAACGTACCAACATACAACCACTGTTCTGGTGGGTCAAATACTGTGTCTTCATTGAGAAATTTTTTAAAAGATTAATATCCACATTCCTGGATTAGCTTATTTGTACTCTTATACTATTTATAAACAGTGAAACATTAATGATTTGATTCATTTTTTTTCATGGACTAACATTTTTGATACTATCAGTTTTCAAATTGACACAGCCCAAAATCCAGGGTGCAATTTTTAGCATATTTTTGCTACTCTTTATGCAAAACAACTACTAATATTTGTTTGCTATACTTTTTGCGAATTTTTAGATATCCATATACTGGATGTTGATTGATTGGCATTGACGGCAATTTTCAGTTTCTATCGTCAGACGCTCTTTTCAGCTTCCTTTATCCTTGGTTGTTTTGTGGATTTATACAAGTACTATATTTATGCAGTAAAATGACTGGCTCTCCCATAAGAATTATATTTTACCTTGTCAAAAATTTATCTTTGAATGAACTAGTTTTAATTCCATGGTAAAGCAAAAAGTGCGTTTAACGTTTATGTTTTAAGTGCTTTAAAAGCCTGAGTTTGTGTCCAGGAACCCACCAGAGGGGATCAGAACAGTCCATGGATCCCAGTTACGTCTTGAGCGAGCTCTGCTAGCACACACTAAAAAATAACCGGCACCACAAAAATGTCTTATTTTCGACCCCTGTTACTATAATGTCTGCAAGAAAGTACAAATCCAATTTGTTTTCATGACATTTTCATAACCAAAAAGAGGACTAAATTCAACTTTTTTGAGCCAGGTGTCAGTTATTGTAAGACATAAGTCAAACCACTTATTCGCTTTTTGCGATAATATAATTAGAAATTTTCAATCCATCTATAACCATTGACCAAGTCTACGAACTTTTCATGAAAGAAAGCGGTCAATCGACTCTTTGTCATACCAATACTGGCATTATAGTAAACGCGTTCTTTTCAATAGACTTATATATTGGCAAGAAATTAATTGTGAACAGCAAAGGAATATTTATGATTAAAATCATGTGATTGAGAAGAGACTGACTATTATGGTTTGTAATTGTAATTGACCTGAAGTATTATCACTACGACAGGTACTAAAAGAATAAATTTTTAAGTCATATCGTCCTGAGTGTTTGTCCTTTGATTTTTGTGTGTTGCAATATTCCCCTTCAGTTCCCTCTTGATACGTCATTTGCTGTAATGCTCAATCCATGACAGACATGTAACAAAGTATTGGTGTCTTCTGATATTACGTATACCCAACGGCGGGTAAGGGCGAAATCTATTGATTTAATTTCGACTTCATCACTGCAAGATTTTGCAAATGCGATTTTTGTACCTCTGTCTATCTTTAGATCACTTGTTACAACAAAAACGAAGATTATAGTTAAATTATAGTTTATCTTTACCTGCATTGCTGTCAACAAAATGCTTGGTACAGCACTTTAAGGTTGTGCAAGGATTAGTTAATAAAGAAGGACAGCCTTTTAAATTGCAAATGCGTGCCAATTTTGATGCTGAAATATTACACATTTTATTGAATATCTGTGTGAACCAATTGATAATTTTATACTCATATAATTCACCTTGAAATCACAAAAAGACTGTTCGTCTATATAATTGTTAATTTATTCTTCTAAAGAAGAAAAAGTTAATTTTCAAATTTTTATCCATATTACTGAGCGTAGTTTGTACAAAATCTTCGGTTTAATAGGATGAATGAATATAAGTAGCGTACGAATGCTGATTGACAATTTAACTGCTTAAAGCAGTGATTTTAAGAAAAAGGAATGCTAATCTCTATCAAACCTCATGTTTGTCTATGTTTTAATTATACACTTTGGTAACTTGTCCCTCAATAAACTTCATCCCATCAAGCCATAAACAACTAAAAATGATAATATCTGACAACAATAATATCAGTCACTCTACAAGTTCATCAGAACAGAAATTCAGTCGCGAAAAATAATCATCTATTATTAAGAGGATCTATTTCATCCACTTTGCAAAATATGATCTTTCCTTGGTCCGACATATGAACAACCTTCGTTAGTATTTTTGCATTATCATAGCCATCTGTCGTATTGCAGTAATAAAAACGTGTTGTAAAAATTGTACTTACCTACGTATAATTTAACTGCATGTGTCAAATAAGATGTGACCAATGCTATCAGCCAGTTTTTAAACTACTTTTGAAAATCCTCTTGCAAGTTACTTAGATTCACCACGCTAAAGATGCATACCTTAGCATCTGCCAAAGTGGAAAATGAGCATATTTTATAGAGTGTACATAGTCATTACTTATTGTTTTCTAAGCCAATGAGTTTCCTTCAGAATCTACTCAAGGGAGCAGGTTGTCAAATAATTGTAAGAAATAGCTTTCATACATGAAGTGGAACATATTATAGGCTGCTTGTTACATATTAATTGCCATCATTAGCAGAGCATCAAATAGTAGTACCAATAGGATGCGAATCTAGAATGCCGTTAACTTATATTTGTTCAGTTGTATTAAAATGACTTGTGTTTAATTTGCTAAAGAATATTTGTTGCTGAATAATCTAACGGTATAAACAACAATGACAATTCGAAATTCACAGTGTAACTAAATTTTTCAAATTTTCCTTTCTGTGTTCCAATCAATACAATCTAAGTTGTGAACGCTTCTTTTCAGAAATTCAACCAATGTGACATTCCTCTTGTGGTACGTTGAAAGGTCAAATAGAATGTTTATAATATCAACAAGCAGGAAATAGATTAGCATTGTGGGTGTGACAAGTCTTTTTCTAAGTATAAAGTGATTAAAAGACACTAAACGCAGAAAAGGTGTCATCTGTACTTGTTTGTAAAATACTGACAGGTGCTTCCAGGCCAATTAGAAGATATCATGTTCCAAAGAAAGGTACAATTATTCATTAAAAAATAATTAAGGCAGAAATTAAATTTCTTGAACAATACTCCCAAAAAACCTGCCGTGCCGTTGACACAATTTAGAACTGCAAGTTAGAGAATAGGGCACTGACTTGTACAGCTAATACCTATAAACAGTTTTAAGTGATTGATTACTATTTGAACATGTATACAGGATGAACTTGAGTTGACAAATTGATTTTCCACATAGGTGACTTATTCCGAACAATTTTATTAGAGTGAGATCTTTTTTCATGATCGTGTTTCTCTCACTTGTTTTTTCTCCTCCTTACTTAAAACAACTGCTCTGCTGAAATATCTAATATCTAATGTCAACCCAATACTAAATGTTCCCTCTAATTCTCTGAAGGTCTTCGAAACTTATTTCTATATGAAACACTCTTAATGACCCTATCTCTCAGTTTTTCATAACAATTTGACTGCTTCGATATTCAAACTTTCGTAAGACTTTTTTGTCAAAAGACATTGACAGAATAAGCCACACGTGTTTCATATTAAAACTCCTAAGACGAAATGAGTGACGAAAGTAATAGATACAGAACTAAAGTAATAGATACAAAACTTAGTTCAATCAGTAAAATTATTAAAGTACGGAAACTAACAAGCAAATGTTTGAATATTGAATGTTTACGCACTAAATATTTTATCTACTCCAATATAATCATCCGAACAGAGGTCGAACTCTCGTCAAAGTTTCACCAATTCAATATTGAACTGAAGGAAAACATGAAAGCGCACTAGCGGCGGCCTGATTTATTTCATTAGCGGGGGAACGGCAGGGAAATGGCGCCCCTTGATAAGAAAATCATAGTTGTCATGTTTATGAGGAGATTGGCAGTCTTGAAAGTTTTTTACGACTTGTAATTTTAACAATGTTAGGGATAGAAAAAGCGATCCCCACTTGAGCACAATTTGCTGAACAAGACATTAAAAAGAAAATAAAAAGGAATTGACTTATCATTTTGAGCTACATTAGTTTCCACTATAATAGATATGTTCTACAAATCAGACTAATGATATCTTGAAGGCCAAGTCTGCATCTCGTTTGCAACATGGTTTTAATAATAAGGTAATCACTGCAAAAATGCATTTACTCCCTAAGCACTAATAAACTGGACAGAAAACAACAATATGTAACATTATAGGCCGTACGTTTAACTACCAGCTTTATACAAATCTAGGTTTACTTATTAACAAGCTTGCCTTATCTCTGTCCTTAACGAATTCAAAGTGGTTAAAAGTTGGTATAAATGTTTCCTTAATTTATGGAGCATGGTTCATTTCAAACATTGAAAAGTGACATCTTTTAGGAAAATTGTGAATAACTCCTTTATCATCATCGTTCCCTCTTTTTATTTATTAAGATTGTCTTTTAAGGGTTACTGAAAGCAGTTACAAAAAATATTGAATATGACAGATTTTAACAAAAATGTTATAGTCCTTTGAAAGTTCCTTTGTGGTTTTTACACAAATTTGATATGTTCTGCATCTAAAGGCATCAAAATGTTTTTGATAGTCATTTCGGTGAAGAATTCTAATCTTCCTTGGATCACGCTGAATTGTATCTGCATTTTGATCCTCTTCAGTGCTGAAAACGACCTTTCTGCGGTAGTGGAGCTAACACGGATGGCCACAGCAATAGAATACACCTGACGTAGAGGTAGATATGCGTCTCTAAACGTGAAATCTGGGCGACAGATGATAACATGTGAATCAGTAAAGGACGATGGTCATCATGCCCTTGTTCTCTGTTTCTCAACCACTGTTTCAACTGCAACTCTGTCACCTTGTTGTCAGCACCTATGACACTCACCTCTCTGATTTGTGCTCAACACACTTTGATGAAATTGTCAACTTGGGCATAGGCATCACTACTCACATTATTATCATACATCGCCATTATCATTATCGTCATCATCATCATCATCATCATCATCATCATCAATATTGGTGTCAACTTGTCTTGAAAAAAATTAATAGCTCGTCTGTAACAGTCCAGCATTCAAAGATCATCTCAAGATCACGAGATGTCTTGTACTTTTGCAGGAAGCGAGGAAAGCTACTTGAGGAAAATAATGAAAAAACCTCTGACAAGAGTTGGTTCTTCTTAAAACGCTCCCTAATTCCACTGGACAGATTATTTATTGCAACATGCAATGTCTCATGCTTCCGCTGTCAGCAAAATCGTTTCACAAGTATTTGTCCTATGTGGAATACCTGCCTTAACAATAACAGTTTTGTTATGACTGACTATCTCAGCCGTGAATGCAAATTGTCTCGATTAGCCTGATTAGGAACAGGGGAATGGCCAAAGAAAACAATGCGAGGTAAACATTAATGGGATCCGGGGACTCAATTCCATTAACATTTTTGGATCATACCGTTTGCTTTGGCTTCAAATGCATCTCTCGATATCGTGCTTGCCACTAGAGATAAGGAAGTTGAATAATTTTGTGGCAATTATTCAATAAAATAGAGCATTGAGGAAATCCTGAGGACGATCATTTGTCAAAAGTGGGGGGAGCGGCAATTGCCTCCCATGCCTCTCCTTGGCCACGCCACGGATTAAGAGTATATTCATTCAACTCATGATTGGCTGCCTATTCTTAATGAAACCCTCCTTGCAAGTCTTGAAAATGGCACCCTTGGAAACCTTGTCCTGGTACATCGTGCAGGGTGATGACGCTAGTTTTTGGCGCCCCTTCAAATATCTGGTGAGGGGACACGGGCACACGGAAGTCCAGGTAAGCCGCCACTGGAGTGCACATAGAGTGTTATTGGGCACAGTCCCAAGAACTGATTTTGAAATTTTGTCATCTTTCTCTAACAATAAAACTGTCAGAATTCGCATCTCGTCCCTTGCAATATTAAAGCTATGGAATGTGCAGCTCACAGGCTTTATATCGGCGTAAATGAGCTAGTCTTACAGCCAGAACAAAAGTTGCAATGTTCCATCAAATTAAATTCATCACTGTTTTGCTTTTTAGCTACAGCTATGCCAAGCGTAATTTATAGTTCATAACATATAATACTGATTTAGACACACTTTTTGTGCATTATGAAACACTCCAGTTGTATACTTGACCTCCTGACACTTCTTCGCTTTCCCTCTTTCGATGACACCTTTGGCAATCTTATCTTGCAAAGTTATGTTTAGTTAAAGTTTCCGGTTTGCTGTTGAAAGCAAACTTTAAATGTTTAGGTAATGACAGTTATAATAAACAAGATGTTAAGAAAATAATTAAACTTTCAAGTACCTCTTGCTTCTGAAGACTGGTACTGTGAACTCTAGAAATCGTTCATTTTATGTTTTCCTATTTAGAGATCCATAAAAGACGAGATAATCTCATCATTCATTCAAGCGAATTCATCATTTCGCCATGTTCTGCTCCCTTCGTGTGTATGCATCAGTTCCGCAACTCTAGGAATTGTTTATTTCTTGTTTTCCTATTTAGGGATCCTTGCAAACCAAGATAATGTCATCAATTATTCAAGGAAAATCATTACTTCACCATGTCCTTCTCCCTTCGTGTGCATGCATAAGTTCCACAACTGTATCAATAACTCCTCACTTATTTAGTACAACTCAAAATACGAAACTTGCAGTGAATGTTTCCTTGTTGGTATTGCATGCTGGCAATAATGAGCTACACTGTCCCATTTGACTGACCCAACAGAGCAAAGCCATGAAACTTGCCGCGACAATGATAAATTTGTGCTGTTCCTATTTTTACAATCCGATTTTAATAGCCTTTTTCAAACCCGATCATTAAATAGGACAGCTAGTTGAACAATCATGTGGTACAAGACTTGGAAATCGCCTTGAAAATCTGCGACATTGCGCTAAAAACATACTTAATTGCTTTTTTCGTCTGACACTCTTAAAAGTAAGAATTGTCAGAAAGGAAAGTATAGATGACAACTATTTGATGTATTTACAGGGAAGGCGTTAACCTTAATCAAAATCCCCACTTATTTGGTCTATCTAAAAATAAATCTTGGGTAAAAATATGAAATCAACTGAAAACTTACCAGAACGATTCTAGGCTTCTTCTAATTGTTTTTCTTGCTTCGAACACCTAGATTTATACTTAATGGGATAAAACCTTTAAATTACGATGTCAAACAAGATGTTCGCCTAGATTTTGACAAAAATGTCCTTGTTATACGTCTTACTTTTGTTTCCATGTTTACTTTGTTTTTCCTTTAGTAATTCTCGCCACCTTTTACCGCAGGTGAACAAACTTTGTACACCATGATAGCATTGATTTTGGTTATGATTCTATCTATTTATGTGTTTGCTGTTTTAAAGTTTCCGTTGTTATTGCAGTTTGGTTTAGACAATCTACCACGTCTTGTGTACTGGAAAATAAAAGCTGATACATCTAGACACCTTTGATTTTCAAGAGAAAAGCTACTCGTCGACAATTAATTGCAGATAACGATACAATTTCTCTTTCTCTATGTTATCATTAAATCCTCTTGTACTTCAAATCACAAGATGACATCGACTTTTAACGACACGAACAGAAAGACAGAGACCAAGGCATGAACTCAGCAATATGGATTGGCAGTACTTTTAAACAGTTCTAACTGATTAGTTACCATATGAGCCTTGTATATGATGAACTTGATTGAACAAATTCCTTTCGTTCTAAACGTGATTTATTTTTAACAATTAAACTTCCTATATGTCTTCCTAAATCACAAATCGGAGGATTGCTATTGAAAAAGCACGTAAGCACAGCATGGACATCCTAAACAATTTCATCGATTTCACCAATGTCTTTTATTGTGTCAGGCATAATGGTCTCTGGCACACAATGAAGAAATACAACATAGGTAAAACATAACAGAACTGAACCGTCTTTATGAGAATGCTAATTCCAAGGTTATGATAAATGATAACTTCAGCGACTGGTTCAAGTCAACAGTTGGAGTTGGACAAGGCTGTATACTTTCATCAATCCTATTTAATCGCTTCTTGGAAAGAATTATTGACGAAGCCCTAGACGAATTTAAAGCCCTAGGCGACCTCAAAGAGTTAACAGCAAGGTTTCATGACACAGCAAAATTTTGCAGGATGGAGATCAGCATAGTAAAAGTAAAGTGATGACCACAGGTCCCACAAATGATTCTCACTTAGAAATCAAAATAAAAGACTATGTCTTAGAACAAGTAAGATGTTTTTAGGGACCATCATCACAGAAAATGGAAAATCAGACAAAGAGGTGCAGGCCAGGATCGCTCAAGCCACCAATCCTTTAGTAAAACTGAATAACATCTGGAAAGTAAAAGGAGTAACACTTAAAAACAAAATAAGGCTATTGAGAGCAGCAGAAATGTCAACCTTGCTCTACGTGTGTGAAAGCTGGCCATGGCATATGAAATCAGGGAAAATAATAAAGGTATCTTAGATGCAAATATCACAGAAGGGTACTAAGAATAACATGGAAAGAATGAAAAACCAGTGAATTTGTAATGGGATTATTCAAAGAGCAGCTTGGACAAAATCACGAACTGTTTGTAGACAAAATCAAGAAAAGAAAGCTACATTTGCGCAGACGAAAGCAACGGCCAAGAATAGAGACTGGAATCGCAACATTGGTCAATGGGAGCACCAACGGTCAAATGGTTAAGGATTTCTCGCTCCGTTCTCTCCAGGCCTGCCCTCTGTCGCTCTTATGTATGCACGCACGAACATCATCACACACTATGCTCAGCAAAAACAACTAAGATCGTTCTTATTTTCCAAGTACCTTGAATCTTAGGGACAAGGTTGCAACCCTCTGGATTCTCTGAAAACTCATAAATACGTTTTTTGATAACTAACCTTGTAATGACCCCAGCATTTAAACTTTATAAACAATTCGACAAATGCGATACCTTAACTTTCATAGCCTTAACAAAATAAGTGATACGAGTTTTATACAAAACAGTTATGAAAAAATGAACCGCGAGGGTTATAGATACAAAACTAAACTGTGATTGTCTTTAAGGAACCCTGAAACTCGCCGTCAAGTCTTGAAGCAGATGTCGAAGTATTAGCTTTTACGTAGTTAGTCTTAATTTTCTTTCAATTATGTCTAAGACATGGCTTTCTTATGGTTTTAATCACTGTAATTTGCGTTCATATTTCAATCTATATCTTTGCTATAATTCTTCGCATTAACATCTTTTGCCTTAACCATGGTATCACTTAATCCTCTCATGTTGATGTATAGTTGAATTAGACTATTGCAAAGTAAGCCTTACCTTTCTTTTTCATGATTCTGATACTCTTGACACATTTCGTATATGGCTATTGACTAGTTTTGGGCACTGTGGCCTTCATTTGTTTCACATGCATACATTTGAACAAGCTAAAAGGATATTGTACTTTAAATCACTGAAACTTGTTTCTAATTGTGGATAGCACCATCTTTTAGTCTACAAACATGTGTGTGGATAATTTCAAAATATTCCAATATATAAATCGAAATTACTTCCAATATGGGACCTTGTACAAGATAAGAAATCCTGTTCCATAAGTTGATGTAACAGAATTTCTAAAACAGCCTGATGGGACATTAGCATCTCTGGCATCCAGCTTAAACTCTAGGCATTCCTTAATTTTTTCCCATGAAACATTTAGTGCTTCTGATCAGATTCTCTTTCTCCCGCTTAATTCATCAATGGAATTAAGTTCAACGCTTCTTTACTAACATTGCTTTACAAAGGAACTTCTCAAATCCTGTGGTCGTTGACACACAACGATTTCTCAATCCCTGCCATAAATCGATGTATGAGCTCTTTACTCCACCATCATGGTGATAAAACAACATAAAAAACAATAACTTTATCTAGTCCCTTTTTTACCATAAAGTTCACATTTGTCCACATAAATGATGATAACACCTTCCACGATTCAAATCTGCACTGCAGTCCATTGCTTAGGTGGTAAAAGCTGCACATTTTTCTCAACGAAAATAATTCGATTTAGCTATGTCAAGTCACACTTCCCAAAGGTTTATTGATACAATCAAGCAACATGTACAAAGGCCCATCTACAGAAGTTCTGCGAGCATAACCCGATATGTAATTTTTGCCTTACATCTAAGCTATACCACTCTGCTATGAGGCCCATCGTGTACTAGTGAGTATACTGGTGACTGCCTTGCAATTTATGTAAAATCTGTTTTTAGATATACTCTCAATATTTTGAAAGAGGTTAACAATAAGAAGCGTCATACAAGCCTCTGTAGACAGGAGAGGTTTCTTGTTTTGCTCCAACTGTTTAACAAGTCTCTGGCGATTCTCATATATTCTTACCCTTACCTTTTATGTTTTCTTATTTCTTTACATATTTCCTTTTGCATTTCTTGTCCAATCATTGCTTTGCTTTTCTCATTATTGGTCAATTTTTGATTCCACCATTCACTACAAGTTCATGGTTATTGTATTATAACGACTTTATGAGACAGGTGTCAGAAAGAAAAGGTTTGATAAACAAGCTTTACATAAAACTATTTTAAGTTCTACAATATTTAGAGAACTTTACAAATAACGATGAGTCCATTACTTTAGTACTTAAAGACGTTGTTCATGCATCTCTACATCTGCCTGCTCTCATAGTTGGATGTGATGAGGTATTTTCTAACGTTTTGCAAAATCGATCTCTTCATACTGCTTTAGACATCATTCGAAACGTGCAATAGTTCCATGACAGAGTCCTGGATTCTAGGCTAGATCAGATAACATCAGAAGCACATAATATCTGTGACGACTATTTGCGTGGACATGTGCGTGACCCACGCATAAGTGATGTTAAATATTACATGTTCCTTTTTATGTTTTTTTCCCGTTTCTAATCTATCTATGTCCCTGTTTTTTCCGTCTTTTGACCTCTCCCTTGATTTACCATTTAAATTGTACATTTTAATGTTTCGTGTAAATAACTCCTACCAGTTTCGTGTTGTGTCATCAAAATTATCAATTGTTAAGTAGTCACCTTTTTTCCGTTTTGTTTCTGTATATAAGCTGGTATATTTTTGTACGTTTGTAGTCGATGTCTGATTCTGTAAGTCTTAGTGACCTTATTCGATATAGTGGGAAATACCAATTGTTGTTGATATTTCCATTTGAGTTTTTGTCGTGTTTTTTCTGAGTTCTTTTCGACTCATTTGGCCGTCGCAACATTTGGCGCTGCGAGTAGGGTTTGCTGTTAGTAATTTGTATATATTAGATGAAGAAATGACGACGACAAGAAGTATATCACTGGAAAACTTAATCGCCATCCGTGCCGCAACTAGAGGTGTTGCAACTCGGAAAATTCGTACATCAGAGTTGGCACCTGGAGAAAATCCAGAGAAGACTTTGTACATTTTACAAACAAAGTTGGAGAAGCTGGAAGCATTGGATGAGGACATCATTAAGATGCTGCCAGCAGACAAATTGGAAGAGGAGATGGAGCAAGCTGCCGAAGTAAATGGGATTATTGCAGCCCAATTCGCTCAACTGACGTCGCTCACAGGGAGCCGAGAGTCGATTAATACTTCGACCACTACAAGTCCTGGAGAAAGTCGGAGGTTCAAGCTACCAAAATTGACGCTGGAGTCCTTCAGTGGGGACCTTACAGCATGGAGCAGTTTTTTGGGACTCATTTTGTGTTGCCGTATATGACAATCCCGAGCTGTCTGACGTCGAAAAATTCCAGTACCTCCGCTCCAAGCTGTCTGGATCCACCAAAGACGCAATTTGTGGACTTGCGTTGACGGAAGCAAACTACAATAAAGCCGTAAAGACGTTGATGCAGAGATTTGGTCGCAAACAAGCTATTGTAAGTGCACATATGTCCGCATTGATTAAATTACCTTTTTTAGTAGTTCTTCTGGTATTGTGTCTATACGCTCCTGTTATGATCAATTAGTTAGCCATGTTCAGGCATTGGAAAGTATTGACATCCCTTCTTCCCATTATGGGTCATTCTTGTTGCCTAGAGTACTAGATAAACTGCCTGGTGATTTATCTTTGTATATTAATCGTAAAATTAATGATGCAAACTTAGATTTTTCAAATGTACTTGAGGTATTGTTGCATGAAATCTAGGCTAGAGAAAGATCCAATACAAATCGGGTTTCAACACACTTAGGTGTCACATCGAGGTCTGTGACGTCATCTCTAGGGACTGCATCAGCTTTAGTTGCCAACAATAGCAGGAACAATTTTTCCAAGTTGTCTTGTTTTTATTGTAAGCATCCACATGCCTCCTCTAAATGTGATACCTTTTCTACAGTCGAGGCACGTGTTAATTTTATTAAAAAGGGTCGGATGTGTTTTAGATGTCTAGTAGCAACTGTAGTTCAAGGTACAAGTGCAGAATATGTAATGGTCCACACCATATTAGTATATGTAAGAAGTCTGGTAGTAGTCAGTCATCCAGTGCACTTGTGCATCATGTTTCACCAGGGGAAAGCAACAGTGTGCAGCTTGCAGGTGTTGATGGGAGTAGTTTGGCACTTGCATCTGAGTCAGGGGTCCCTTACCCCACCCAGGGGCAGGCTGGTGAGCAAGTAAATATGGGCGTTGCCAACACCCCACAACGAGTTTTACAGGCACCTAGCAGTGAATCTGTTCTATTACAAACTGCTCAGGCATATGCCTCTTCCTCCTCTAATGCCACAGTTGACAGACAAAACAACTCTGCGAATTCTGTTTGACAAAGGGGCTCAAATGTCCTTTATAACCAGACAACTACATGACAGATTACAGTTACCCGTAATTGGTAAGCAAAACCTAGATGTGTGTGTTTTTGGAAATGATGCTGGTGTTGCCCATTCATGTGATGTTAGTAGCGTATTCCTGACCTCTCTGGATGGTACTTCTGTGTTTCCCCTTACTGTATTAACTGTTGATACAATTTGTGCCCCCCTTCAGGCAAGTCATTCAGTGCTATTCACGAAATCAGTCACCTTCGTACTTTGAATTTAGCAGATCCTGAGATAATTTCATCTGGTTATCACCCAATTGATATTTTAGTTGGCTGTGACCAATATTGGGATATTGTGTCTGGTGATGTTGTTAGAGGAGTGACAGGTCCCATAGCTATGAATTCTAAGCTTGGTTATTTGTTGTTGGGACCTACCAGTCCGGACCAACACTTACCTCTGTCCACTTCAGTGAATGTTTGTTTGTCCCCAATTATTCCTCGTGTGTCATCTCGACCCTCCCTTGGTGAGCAGGTTGCTGCCTTTTGGGAAACTGAAACCATTGGGATCAATTTAGACACTGATCAGTCACATGTGCTTTTTTGAACCAAGTTTACAATATGTCTCTAAGGATTCGCATTATGTTGTCAAATTGCCATGGAAACCAAACTTGTACTCTTCCTTACCTGATAATAAAGCCATGTGTCATAAGCGTTTGACTTACCTCCTTCGCCAATTACATAGAAATCCTGTAATATTGAGGGAGTATCATTCGATAAAAGATGAACCATTGAAAAAGGGCATCATTGAACGTGTCGAGAACCCTAACTCCTCTCAAGGAGTAGTGCATTGCCTTCCACATCGACCTGTAGTACTACCAAAGTCAGAATTGTTTATGATGGATCTGCCAAGTCATCTAAAACAAATCTGTCATTAAATGATTGTTTGTACCCAGGCCCTTCACTTATTAAGGATGCAGTCCATATATTACTCTCGTTTCGCATGTACCCCATTGCTTCGCTTGCAGATTTAGAGAAATCCTTTTTGCAAATTAACCTTGACAAATCTGATTGGGATGCCTCTCGTTTTTTGTGGATTGATCAAGATACTCAGGAGAGAATTGTATATCGTTTTTGTCGAGTCTTATTTGGCTTAGCACCCAGTCCCTTTTTACTTAATGCTGTCGTTAAGCATCACTTAGAAGCTTCTGCCTCACAGTATCCACATGTTATTAAGAAACTACTGGATTCACTTTATGTCGACGACTTGGTGACTGGCTGCAATTCCACTAGCGAAGCTATTGAACTTTATGATAAATCCATAACTATTATGCATGCTGCCAGCGTGAACTTATGCAAATGGCACTCAAACCATCCTGAGGTTAATGCTCGATTTGATAAGGCTAAATTTACAATACCAGAAGGCGAGACTATAAGTGTTCTCGGCCTTTCCTGGAATTCCTCCACTGACACCTTTACCATATCTCTTTCAGATGCGCTTGAGAAGATTACACCATGTGTTCCTAGTAAGTGAACCATCCTTCGCCTCACTGCTAGTATTTTTGACCCGCTTGGGTTTCTATCTCCGTACATTGTAGTGGCAAAAATTCATTTCCAAGATATACGCAAGGCTAAGCTTGACTGGGACTCCCCTTTGCCCACACAACTCCGCTTAATTTGGGATAAGTGGCTTCGCAGTATTTTTGAGCTGCAGTCTCTGAAAATACCTCGCTGTGTGTATAACACACAGTTTCATTTGGGACAATGTACTAGTCTCGCGTTACATGCCTTTTCTGATGCTAGCTTACGTGCATACAGTGCTTGTATCTATTTATGTATGGTCTTTGGCAATGATGTTTTTGTGTCACTTATAGCTGCTAAATCTCGTGTTTCCCCTCTACATGCTCAAACTATCCCACGTTTGGAGCTTATGGGTGCTGTCATTGCTGCTAGACTATTACCCAATATTCAAACAGCATTACAAGGCTTTGCAGTAAATGACCTTTATTGTTGGACGGATTCCATGAATGTTTTGTGTTGGATTCAAAAGGAAGCTGCTATGTGGAAACCGTTTGTACAACATCGGGTGGGTGAAGTATACCAACTTACCTCTCCATCAATTTGGCATCATTGTCCAGGTACTTCTAGCCCAACAGATCTTCCATCTCGAGGCATTACTGGTCAAGGGTTAGTTTCTTCTGCACTTTGGTGGCAAGGCCCCGACTGGCTTAAACGTGACAAATCATGTTGGCCCAAAACCCCTTCTAACTTTGTTATGCCTGATGAGTGTTCCAAGGAAGTACAGAAATCATGTACTACCGCTGCCACTACACTTCAGCCCTGCCCTGGTATTTCTCAACTAATTGATTGTCACCATTACAGTAGTTGGTCAAAATTAATTCGTATATGTCCTCCGGTTTGTTGCCAAACTCCAGAAGACCTCTGCCATCTCAACCTTTGTGCTTTCTACACGTGAGTTTTGTGCTGCAGAAGAAACATGGCTGAAGTCTTTACAAGCTGAAAAGTTCCCCTTAGAACTTCAGCTACTTGGTCAAGGTAGACCTATTACTTCCTCTAAGGTCAGTCAGTTAGGACTGTTCCTTGATGCCCGTGGTTTGATTC
>JANTCA010021700.1:0-15398 GCA_024741275.1 Chironex yamaguchii
AGTATAGTATAGTATAGTATAGTATAGTATAGTATAGTATAGTATAGTATAGTATAGGATAGGATAGGATAGGATAGCACAGCACAGCACAGCACAGCACAGCATAGCATAGCACAGCACAGCACAGCACAGTATAGTATAGTATAGTATAGTATAGGATAGCATAGCATAGCATAGCATAGTATAGCATAGCATAGTATAGCATAGCATAGTACAGCATAGCATAGTACAGCATAGTATAATATGGTATGGTATACGATAGCATACTGTACTATGCTACAGTTTCCTATTATAAGCTGTTTCATTATTTTGTACTACCCTACACTGTGCTATGCCATATACAATATACCACAGTATGCTATGCTATAATATGCTATAGTGAACTATAGTATATTGTGCTTCGGTGCACTACGAGGCACTTCATGATATTGCGTCATATTCATTGTACTGTATTATATTCCAGCATAACACTATAATACGCTATGCTTTGCTCTGTTATGTTACCTTATTCTATACTTTACTCTACCATACTAGTTAGATAAATTCCGTCCCATACCATCTAGTGTATAGGACGGCTCCCATCCTCGTTTCCGTAGCCTTTAGGCAATTACAGTGAATGCTACATTAGGGTCTTGGCCTGCTGGTAGGAACGTGTGTTTAACTTCCATGATTTATCCCGTAAATGCTGAGTGCTACGCTGGGAAGAATTATGTACCATTTTTAGTCTTGGTATGACCCAGTTGTGGATTTGAACCCAGAACCTTCCACAATCAAACCCTCTGATTTACTTACTCTTTGGTATGATTCGGGAGTGGATTCGAACCCACAACCTTCCGCACGCAAAGCGAGCACTCCACCACTAAGCCACAGCTGTGGTTCTACTATACTAGTCTGTACTATATCATTTCACCTTATACCATACTGCACTAAAACTGTACTATACTACGTTATGCTATGCTAAGCTAAATTGTACCGTACTTTAATATACTATACTTTACTATAATACTCTGCACTACACTATACTATGATGAACTAAATCTCCCTTTGCTGTACCGTAGTTAAATCAGTTAAAATTTGCTACATTGTCATGTGTATTGATTTCAAGGTAAACAAAGCATTAGAATTGTATGAGCAACTTAGGCAAAGGATGGGGGTTGTCATCGTTGGACCATCAGGATCTGGCAAATCGTCACTGTGGAAAATACTTCGCCTTGCCATGGGCAAGATCGGTCAAACAGTGAAACAAGCCACAATGAATCCTAAAGCAATGCCAAGGACACAGGTAAGGTTAATCGTGCCAATGTTAAGTGTGCTGAAATAGTGCTTCTTTTCATCATAGACGTAGGATATCGGAAGTGGGGTCGGTGGGTGGTGGGCAAGAAAAAAGGGGGCATACAATACCACCCATATTTTTAGAAAATGTCACGCCCTTTGACTAGCTAACAAAAATTAATTTGCAGCATAGTCAGCCACAGAAGCAAATTTGAGTATTCAAGATTTTTAAGAGTTTTTTAAAGAGATGATTTTGTTGATTTTTCACAAAAATATCACATGAATGCTAAAATAGGTAGTACATCACGTCTGCAAAACAGAAATTATAGTCAGTCTTATACGTCACTATCAATTTATTATATTACTTAGTTACGAAAAATCAAGCGATGATTATTCAAGTGATTATAGGAAGTTCTTCAAACGATGTATATAGTGAAGGACGGTGAAGGAGACAAGTGACCACAACCAGACAACAACTAGCTGACAGGCATTTGACCACAGAAAAGAGATTCGAACCATAATCCTTATTCACCGATTAAACTTGAGGCAAAGCAAAATTTGTCAGCAGCTATTACATTTAATTGCAGTTTCCTGGTTTTACGATTGTATGGTGCCCTTTTCTTGCTGTCTTGGTCTGATGGGCAATTTTTATGTCAACTAGGAAATCTAAATAGACATTTTGAAAGACAATTAGTTATTAAACCCTGATCGTCTATTCTTGTTATCGAGTGTCTGTCTATTGGTGTATACGTTTTGTAAGTGACATTTGTTTGAGAATGGGTTTCGACTTTCCAACCGTTCCAATCAAAACTTTGCCTCTGTTCTACTGATCAACCACCCAGGCCTCCAAGAAGTCCTTCCTAACGGAAGTCTTGACGCCTTCCCTATCAAGAAATAATGGAAAGATTCATTGTCCTTTCATCCCCGATTGTCAACATTATCTAATGACGTGCAAGTTTTTAAAAAGGTAGACATAACCGCGCTTGATCGCTGAAAACCGATAGAAATTTAACAGACCATTGAGAAGAATTTGAAATTTTAGAGAAAACGCAATAACAATGTTCTTAATCGATTATTAATGTTTCTGCATGCCCATGTCATTCCATTCCATTCCGTCGAAAGTGAACACTTAAGGAATGCTTGTACATTACAAGGACGAATTCAAAATATCTGTTGCCTTTACTCCCGAAATTTTTCAAGAGCATCGTTAAATTGATTTTTAAAAATTTCACGTTTAAAACTTTTACGTCCGATCTTTACTAAGCTGTATCAAGTCTTTCACTTTTAACCTATACTGCATAGTACGTGGTCTTATTTACTTTTGACCTTTAACATCACTTTTGACCTATACTGCATTGTACGTGGCCTTGCATACTTTTGGCCTTTAACCTTTCACTTTTGACGTATACTACATTATTCGTGGTCTCACTGGTCTTGTGTACTTTTTACTTTCAATTTTGATCTATATTGCGACGTACAAGGTCCTAAATAAATTTAACCATTAGCCCTTTACTTTGACTTTCGATTCGTCTTTAATATCCCATAGCTCTTAGGTCAAATCGATCTAGACACACGTGAATGGTCCGACGGTGTCCTTACTAACGCCGCACGGCAAGTTGTCCGTGAGCCTCTTGATATTCAGTCCTGGATTATATGCGATGGTGATATTGATCCAGAATGGATTGAATCTCTTAACTCTGTGCTTGATGATAACAGATTATTAACGATGCCGTCTGGCGAAAGAATTCAGTTTGGCCCGAATGTGAATTTCTTGTTTGAAACCCATGATCTCAGCTGTGCCTCCCCTGCTACCATTTCTAGAATGGGAATGATCTTTCTAAGGTAAGTCTGCGCATTTTTATTTATATTGGTAAGTTTACGTATTTTAATTGAAGAGTTTACTGTTAGCTGTAGTAAAAGTATTATCGCACGTGTACCTCAGGAGTAGCCACACACCCTTGATTGTAGGACCGATAGCGTGGGGGGGGGGGGGGCGACCGGGCGAACTGCCTATGGGCCCGAGAATGTGAAGCTTTATTTAGCTGTTCCCTGTAAGGTTCACTTAAAGAACAAACTTTGCTGTTGTCCATAGCAATTTACAATGATGTCACGGAACCTTGCTTATTGATTTGTAAAAAAATTCTACATTTCATAGTACAAAGGCCCCGCATCCATCTATAGCCCCGAGGTCCCGCCTCGCTGTCAGAGAACCTGCTTGATTGAAGCATTATTCTCGTGAAACTTCATTGATGCGAAGCTGCTATGTCCTAGTCATTGATCAGCTAGTGGATGCAATTGATTTGTACCTTAACATGCTGCCGACTGCGGTAGATTGATGCCAATGGGTACCAATGGATACCAATGCAAGACGATGAACATAGCTGACACAATAAACTGCAGTAAGTGTAAAGCTTTGTACACAGGTGACACAGAGCGCTCATTTTCCGAGCGGTTCCGTGAACATCTAAGAGACATACGCCACCGTCAGGGTACTTAACAGGGCCCTAGTCGGTCTTTGAAAATTGGGGGGTCAAGACGTCGGCCAAAAAACTTGGTGCATCGGCTACATCTTCATTTAGTAACACTGTAGCCAAAAGCACTGTTGCAAAATAGGACTTCAAAACCAGCTAACCCACAGGAAAGGTTGGCTTTTCTGCACCAAATTTCCGTATTTATAGCTGACACTTGTTAACAGAGAATCACATTTCGTCTAGAACAACGATGATATTGCCGCCGTTCATTAGTACACTGGCGTCCATTTCAACACTAGAGACGACCATCATAGACTGGCCAACAGGAAACTACTCGTCTACATTTTAGAAAGCCATTACCTTCACAGAAGAGACCCACATCGACTTCTTTCCATTTTTCAGTCCATTAATTTATTTTCTTCTTGTACATATTTTCGTTTATCCTAGTCCTTTCTTCTTGTTAGGTTTATACTGTTTTCTATTTTATTTGTTTGTTATTATCCTCAGTCGCTGTTCTGATTGTTTCGGACTATGTTAGTTTGGTCCCAGTCCTCTTTGCCCACGCGTATAGACCTATCGTATTTAACGGCTCATAGACCGAATATTCGCCAATGGAGTGCTCTCAAAGGGGTGGTGAAATAAGATATTATTAGCTACAGTAAAATCCTGAATTTGAACGACTGGAAATTTATTGTAGAGAAAGGAGAGAAAGAATTTGTTGGTAGTTGTAGTGATGGATGAAGATAGACTCAAGTAATATCTATGATAACATTATGACTGATTATAATTAGATGAGAATGTATGAAAATAATATGTATGAACATAGATGATGATGGATGGTTAAGAATGAAGATAAACGAAAATAGTATTTATGATGGTGTTTGCAAGGGATAAAGATCGATGAAAATGATCAGAAAAATTTGCGACATTGAATTAAAAACTTAATTAATAGCTTGCTTTTTAGCTTTAGCGCTCTGTCTCAAAATTTTCAAAGTGATTTTCAAGTTTTGTACCACAAAAAGATAACAGATGAGAATATATGATGATGAGTGCTCATTGATAATAATTGATGAAGAATAATACGTATGATAATAGATAATAGTGTTCGTGGCGCTGATGATAATGACATTAGTAAAACTGGTTGGTGATGGAAGTGACTACACTGTGGCCACAGACAAAACTTTCCTGACATCGAAGTAGGACTTTGTTTTTGTTACTTTATATACATTTTCGGGTTCTTATAATTAACGATTAAGTTTTTGAATTTATTTTGCAACACAATTGCTGTCTGGTTAAGACCACGTAAAGGTATAAACCTCACCAATAGGTTTTATTTTGTTGCAAGTAACTGTAATGTTCCAATAATTGGCAATCTCTGCGATTTTCGTCTTGACTTCAATACTCTCTTTCCTTCTGTTAGTGATGAAGACACAGATATAAAAGCACTTGTTAAGTCGTGGTTAAAGAAAAATGCATCAGACAATAAATTATTGGAGGGTTGGATGGATGACTATTTTTTCAAGGCACTGGATTTTGTAAATAAACTTGGGGATTCTGTTATTGAAACTACCTTGGTAGGAAGAGTCTACGGGGGACTGTCCCATCTAAAGGGGGTTGCAACGAAAGCTGAATTTGCTTGTGCTTTGGTGAGAGGACTCTCCGGAAATATGAGTGACCAGGGCAGGGAAAATCTAGCGAAAGAGGTAAGAGATTTCATTTTAACTGTGTTTAGAAGTACAGATTAGACTCGGGAAATAAACTTGCCTATCGCGTGGTATAGTGGATAAGACGACGATCTTGGAAGCCAGAGAGAGGTTGCGAGCTCGAACCCGCATCACCACAAACAAAAAACCATTGGCGAGAGAAAGTAACGGGAGCCCACTCTCATAAAGAGCTCATTTCCTAGTAAATTCCCTAACCCTGACGTGGGAATCAGCTACGCTCAGTATGCTACAAACAAAAAAAGAAAAATCATGTGAGTAATTGTCCCTAATGCCTCAATTCAAAGTTTCCTCTGGATTTATATATTTTAAGCTTTTGGACAGTTACAATTTATTTAATTACACGGGGTTACAAACTAGCGTAATGCATGGTGGTAAAGTTGTTGATTCCAAGCCACACCCAGGTCACGCCAAAGACGTTTATGTTGGAACACAATGCTTTCCTAGGCACTTAACACTCAGCACTTACAAGATGTGTTATAATTATGGAAATTAAACACCAAGAGGATCAGCTCCCTATTTTACTACTCAATTTATTTACACAACTTTATGGCCCAAAGGCTAGAGATGGCCGCATCCCTATCCATCAAAGTGCTCTGGGGATGGAGCTATGATTTTTCTTCTTCAACAATTTATTTCGTGTCCTCCACTCACACTGTTGTCGAAGGTTGTCGGTAAAGATGATGGAAGCGTACGATTTCTGACTCAAATGTTTATTTTACCTGCTCCCAAACTCAGTGTAAGTGGCATCTGGTTTATTTCAGTCAGCTATTTAATAATTAAAATGCTAACAACCTTCACTGAATTATTCACTATTGTATTTCTACTGTTTGGTTTTTTACAAAAAGCCTGAAAAGTGCTCTAAAACACATTTAAAAGGTTTAAAGTATATTTTAACGCAATGCCGCAAATTTCAGTGAAGTACCTTGCGAGAAGGCAGCCAGCTCCTGTCTTATTTTGTTACAGACAAACTCACTGAAATGAATGAATGAATGAATGAATATACGGATAAAAAGATGAATAAATAGATGAATGAGTGGCTAAATGAATAATGAATGACAAAATAAATGAATGAATGGCTAAATATATAAATGAATGATTGGATGAATATACGGATAAAAGGATGAATAAATATATGAATGAATGAATGACAAAATAAATGAATGAATGGCTAAATATACGAATGAATGAATGAATATACGGATAAAAAGATGAATAAATAGATGAATGAATGGCTAAATAAATGAATGAATGACAAAATAAATGAATGAATAGCTAAATATATGAATGAATGAATGAATGAATATACGGATAAAAGGATGAATAAATATATGAATGACAAAATAAATGAATGAATAGCTAAATATACGAATGAATGAATGAATATACGGATAAAAAGATGAATAGATAGATGAATGAATGAACTGCTAAATAAATGAATGAATGACAAAATAAATAAATGAATAGCTAAATATATGAATGAATGACTGAATGAATATACGGATAAAAGATGAGTAAATAGATGAATGAATGGCTAAATAAATGATTTAATGAATGACAAAATATATGAATAAATAGATAAATATATGAATGAATGAATGAATTAATGAATATACGGATAAAAAATTGAATAAATACATTAATGAATGAATGAATAGTCAAATATATGAATGAATGACAAAATAAATGAATGAATAGCGAAATATATGAATGAATGAATGAATGATTGAATGAATATACGGATACAAAGATGAATAAATAAATGAATGAATGACTAAATAAATGAATGGACGAATGACTAAATAAATAAATAAATAAATGAATGAATATACGGAGGAAAGGATGAATGAATAAATGAATAAATGAAAAAATAAATGAATGAATGACGGTACATGTAATGGCCTATTTTTGCCATCACAGGTATTCAAGTGGGTCGGAGAAAGCCTACCTGACCCTAACCATCCACTCAACTCGTATTTTGATAAAGAACGTGGAAGACTGTTGGCTTATCAACTCGAGGTAAGACAGTTTAAGGATTTCGTTTCAACAGAGAGCAAGTATGATTACTTTATAATCTAAAACTAAATATATTGGTAGAAATGTTTTGTAGTTTACTCGCGGAGAAGTTTGATCTATGACCGAGTAGGAAGAAGATTTCTTTGTTACGCACTTATGTGTCTTGCAATCTTGTCACAGGCATTCTCCCCTATGAGCATTGCTGAAAGTCTATTAGAAGTCCATTTCTTTACTGCATTAATGATGTGCTGGTGTATCTGATATGTTACATTGTAAAACAGACTCGTCTTTCAGGTCAGGACGCTTTGTCTTGGGAGCCCAGCACACATTGCGCCTGAATGACTGTTGATGAGAAGCATTTCCCTAGCACCTCCTTATACCTTAGGGGTCGTTCAAAAATGACGTCACGCAAGGTTTGACATATTTTGACCCCCCTTCCCCCGTTTCACGTATTGTCACAAAAAATTAATGACCCCCTTGTCTATTTGTGTACCCCATCCCCCCTTGGTGCGTGACGTCATTTTGAACAGCTCCTTATGGCCATCACTACTCTCATGACGCATTGGTGATTTCGACAAAATCTAAAAAGAGCTAATGAAGGAAAGGTGGTTTATTTAATACTGACTAGCCCTGGAACATTGCTTGGATTAGAACCCAAGCCTTACTTGTCACTGCCTTGGTTATACTAATGTAGTTACTGACTGGTTTTTAAAAGTTAAGTTAAATTCCTTTCCACACCATTTTTGGTGTACGAGGTGGCTCCCATCTCCGTTTCCTTAGCCTTTGAGCCACACAGCTGTACAAGCACAGTAAATGCTACAATAGTGGACTAGCGCACTGACAGCACCATAGTCAACCCCGTGCTGAATACTAAACTGGAAAGCATTATGTACCATTTCTAAAGTGTTTGGAATGACCTGGTCGGGGATTCAAACCAACAACCTCCCGCATGCAAAAGCAAGCACTCCATCACTATGACACTGTTGTGGTTTTTAAGACCGGTTAACGGATTACCATTTTCGTGAAATGATATCTAAAAATTTGAACATTCTTTCACGATTACATTTGATGTACTCACTGTGGATTAGCACGATTACACATAATCATTATCATGATAATCGTGATAATCGTGATAATCGTGATAATCGTCAAGGGAATACCGGGCTTTAGTACCGCATGATTTGTCAACCAATCCTGAGAAATTTACTTGTTTTGAATCTCTTAATTGTTGACATGCTTAAGAATCAATTTGCGTAAGAAGGCTACGGTATTGGTATTATTGTCTCCTTTGAGGCACCTGGCGCGAGCCTGTCACTTTAGCTTGAAACATTCTGGATACTTTCACTGCATGATGATGTCTTATGGTTTTTTTATCTATTTCAGCTACCAGATTGTTTACGAATTGAAGATTTTGCTTCCGAAAAGCTTCCCGTGGTATTGACGCAAGATGTGAAGCGATATCTGGATTCATTCTTCCCTTGGCTGCAAAGTGAAAAGAGACAACCGTTTATTCTAGTGGGACCGGAAGGATGCGGGAAAGAGTATGTATATCATGGTGATGTCTATGATCCACGTCCTGTTTAAAGCTCCTTCTACTGCCATTAATGGGTATTTTGTAGGTAATAAGCATGCTCATCATTTGCCAATAGGTAGGCATGTATCTGCTCGAGGAGGTGATCACGATTGAACAACCATAGTTTTTTCAGCCGTTCGTGTTGAATTGCTTTGCTCAGCAGAAGAAGTGTTAAAGTTGCGGTCAGTTCACCCTAATTCAAACTTCGGGCAGTCCTTAATTACCCCACCAAGGAGGTTATCTTTTTACCGGTTTTGGTCTGTCTGTTTTTCTGTTAACATCATGACTCAAAAAAGTTATGGATGCATTTTGCCGAAATTTTTAGGATAGATCAGAAATGGGCTAATTTTAAATTTTGGAGTGCACAAATCCTGGATTCTGGATCACTTTTTTCGTAATGAAACCTTGATAGTGCTAGTGAGGAAGTCTTTATGGGGATACCCCAGTTACCGTATTTGGTAACGATAGCTTCATCAACTGGCCAAGAAATCATCGTGGAGAAAACCCCTGCTGTTTGAATAATCCTATTAGCTTGGCGGAGATGATGATAATTGATGCCTTGGAGGTACAAAAGACATGCCAAGTGTAAGCGTCTTGACCAGGAAACAGAGACTTAATTCAATGACTTGACGATCGAAATAGAATGACCGTTAGGTGTTAATTATGTTACATTAGGAGGGTTTAGATCCAGTACCAGTACGACTACGAGTTTTCAATTGCGCAACACTTATGCGCACTTTATGCAGGAGTCACCATAGAAACTCGTATTGACAGCAGTCGTTCAGTACGACTCTCTTGAAAAATCGTGCCCCAACAATTTACTATAATTAAATGGTTTTCACTACGTTTAGGGGGCATATTTTGAAATACTTCTATACAGCAATGGTCTCTCAAGTAATTTATCGCCTTTTTTATCTATTGTAATAATTATTTGCAATCTCTTTTACTTTTTTTAGGTTGCTTTTAAACCACTGTTTCAGTCAGTTACGGTCAACCACGGTCACGTTTATTCACTGCAATGCCCAGACGTCACCACAGCATGTCTTACAGAAGTTAAGTCAGACATGCATGGTCATCAGTAGTAATACTGGAAGGATGTACAGACCAAAAGACAGTGAAAGACTGATATTGTACTTTAAGGATTTAAATCTGCCAAAACCAGATAAATGGGGAACAAGTCAACTTGTTGCATTTCTTCAACAGGTAAAGCAGATTTCAGCTTCCAACACTTTTCATTTTGATTTACTATCACACCCACGTAGCCATGAATCTATTCATCCATCCTTCGGTCTGTCGATCCGATTTTTCCTTTACGCGTCTGTCAAAGCTTTTTTCTTTCTCTCTAATATTTCATTCGCTCATCCATCCATCGCCAGTGTTCGGATTCGGGTCACTTTTCCTTGACCCGACCCGACGAGAGCTTGATCGGACGCGACGAGAGCTCGACCGGATCCGACGAGAGCTCGCACGGACCCGATGAGAGCTTGACAGGAACCGACTTGAAGCTTGGAAAATTTTCAACTGAAGAACATTTTTGAAATTTTTTTCAAAACTAATTTTCAGTCACTTTAGAGCTGTCTTTAGACCTCTACTCTATGGATGATTACGAATCAATACTAATTATCATACGAGAAACAATTAAATACCATAAAGGAATGGGGAATTGAGCTTACCAAACTGGCTTACACAGAGAAAAAACAGTCAGCAATGATAAAGCAATAAGTGAACGGAATTGAAAAATCATTGATAGGATGGAAGAAATACATCGCACAACGCATTATGCCATACCCATACGCAACCCAGCGCACAGCTGGACAGAAACGTTTTCCACGTAGGTTGACGTCACGCATTACGATTCCCAGGAGACATTTTTCCACTAATTTTTGCCTACGGCGGACTGCGGTTGCAACCAGTGGCAGGGTTAAAAACTTCCACATTCATTTACCAAAACATGATTTAGTGTTCAAACATCGGATCAACCAGGTTGAGCGGGCCCGACCCGACCCCATCTTGATCCGACCCGATTGCGAAAAGTACTTATAACAGCTCTCTCTGCTTGTTCTTTATTTGATTCTATCGCATGACTATGACTGAAGATGTGTAACGGAGTAGTTTGCTTCAATAAAAAAAACAGTAAAAATTGGAGTACAATTGGTCGTTATGTTCCACCAGCTGTATGTATTCCTTAGAATGCGATTTTCGATAATGAAGTCCAGTCTTCTGCATTGAAACAAAAGGATTTTGTAATACACTAAAGCAAACTTTAATGTGTTGGCTCCACAGGAAGGAACTATTAAAATGTATGTGATGTTCTATGAAGTTTTCATTTTATCTTCTTTTATTCTGTGTACCACTTTGTTTTCAATTGTCTTCTGTCTAGTGTTTCATCTTTTATTCTTTTGACTTTTTTGATGGATAGGTACTTACATACAATGGCTTCTATGATTCCAACTTAGAATGGGTTGGTCTGGAAGGAGTACAGATTATCGCTTCAATGAATGCCTCAAGTTCACTTGGTAGACACCAGTTAACATCAAGATTTACTGCAATTGTTCGGATTTGTTCCATCGGGTGAGTGGTTGACATTTATGTCTTGCTGTTTCATTTGTTTATTGTGTTCTCATTGGATACGTCGTGATAATTTCTTGTCAACTCTTGCTGTTCTAAAATGTCTATAAAAATAGTTATTTTTCTTGGCATTCAACAGACAATTGATTGACATACACCATGTTCTTTATTTTCAATCTGCTAAAGCAAGCTGTTAATGTTGGACCCTTTTATCTAAAGATTTGAACTCTGCCTGCTCTTGATGTTATAAGCGCCATGAAAATTTGCGTAATTGGGCTGAAAACATACTTAAAAGCATTTTTCGTCTGGCACTCTTCAGAGTATGAATCGTAAGAAAGGAAAGTATATGTATATGGCAACCGTTTTTATTCGAAACAAGAATCGAAACTACCCAATTATAAACAATAAGGGAAAAAAGCAAAGAAAAAATGAAGAAACAAAGCAAACTGCAAAGACAAACTCTTTTACTGCCTACAGAGTACTGGTTTTGTTGTTTTAATGTAGACGGACTCTAATACACTTAGATGAAAGGATGATCTAGCTGTGCCAATTATCCGAAAATTCTCGTCCTTATACATTTTGGCGCATTCTCAATTTTCTAGTAACATTCTGAATTTTCTAGTAAATGATGGCCTATGGCAGAATCGCATGCTTTGGCAGTCATTTTCGCATTGCACGAGATGATTGTTCTCTAGGAGGAATTGATGCTTGGCGTACACTTGATTTTATAATGAAACAGAAATATTCTGTTTAGTAATCATGAAAAATGAGGTCGAAAAACGGGAAAAACATCAATGTCTCCTTATAGAGGCTAAGGCTTTTTTCGTTGTAGCTGATTGCAAGGTTTAGCTGACAGGCAGCCTTGTCTGTGATATGGGAAGAGTCTAAATTATTACTTTGGGATGCCCTTGGCAAAATCAAATCTACAATGTCTTGATTCGTAATGACTATCTACTACCGGATGTATAAAGACAAGATATTACTGCAGTGTCCCAATAACTTGCGATTATAGCTGAAGGTTGTAATAATAAAAGAAGGCCATGTTGGATTGGCGTCGTTATTAATGCTCTAATTGTGCCTGCTGTGTAAGTTTTACGCCAAGTAGGGCTAATGATCTGCTGTTATAAGCTTTGAACTTTGCTTCAAGCCTCGTTTCTGTATCTTGTAAATAACTGACGAAAATCTCAATTTAACGACGCATTATGACAATTCCCGAATTTTTATGACGTATGAAAACTGTGTCATTGAGGATCATCGGCTATGGTTCGAGACTATAAAATACAATAAATTAGTAACTTTACCGCCCTTTTGTAGAAGATAACGATCCATCCGCGAATTTTGGACATAAAAGGCCTTAGTCGTGCGGCAGAATGAGCAATACGTATAGCATAGGTAATATATATGAATACATGTAGGACTGGAACCAAGCGAACACAGGAGAAAACAATGATAATAGAGACAAAGGACAACATGAACGGGAAACTTGTTCGCATTTCTTGTATCCTATGACACTCTGCTTGGCGGATTTTTTGTTTAGCTCTTGTATGTCCCTTGTGGGAAACTATCCAAGCTTTTCACATCCTGGGAACCTCTGCTAGCCGAGTTTCTTGTTAATCTCCCAAAACTTCCCCACTGGAAGCTATCTGGATTTCTCACATCCTGGGACACTTAGCTAGATGAGTATTCTGTTTGCCTGGTAAGCTTTGTTATTTATTTTCCGTTTTGATGATTATTTCTATTGATTGTTGTTCAGGTATCCTAGCAAGGAGCATCTGCAGGCAATCTGTGGTATTTATCTTCGGGCTGTATTACACACTAAATTACGAACACATACTGTCTGGAGTTCCGATCGTAATATTAATTTATTGGCCAAGTCAATGGTGTCTCTTTACGAACAGGTATGAAAAGCTCTCAGGTAGTTTGATGTCTACTTATGCCGAGTTTCGGAAAATAGGATCGCTCTTGTCTATTTCTAATTTGCTGCTTTTCAGTACCGCCGAGAGGGGGTAGCTGGGGAAATTTCCGGGGCGTAGCCGTAACGTGGGTCCGTCAAACGTTTTTGTTAGTGCTATGGAGTTAAAAATAGACTATACATGCATTCGAAACTCTCCAGCACCAATTGAAGTAGACAAAATGCTCAATAAACCCGAGGGTCTCACCTGACGGGAGTATGTTAACCCAGGAACACTACCCTTTCTGATTACCCTTTACTAAAGGGGGGAGGGGGATTGGAATGGTACCAACCACCATTGGATCTCGAAATCTGTATGGTGTCTCTTCCATAGAGATCATCGCGAGAGAGTCTGGATCTGTAGCACTTTTACATCAAACCATGAACAAGTTGAAATCCTTTATATGGATGGCAAATTCAAACCACAGGAGACTAAAGCCAAGTTTATGTTCTAATCAAATGTTATCCGTCGACGCTAGTCTGTCACATTGCTCTGTCATCCCATTCCGCATTTTTTAAAGAAATACGTCAAGCAGAAGCCCCCCTCCCACCTTATTGCAGCCCCGATACTGCTAGAATGCAACCGATATTAATGCATCTCTGAGGGCTCCCCGCTTTGCTCATTGATTACAATTTTGTGGGTTTACAATGACCACCTTATTTTCCGCTACCCATCGTATGACTGAATTTGCATCTAACACAGTTTCACACACGTATGATCTGCGAGTGCACACGCCCATTCTAAGTTTGTTTGTTTGTTTGTTTCTACTCAAAACAGGTAAGAGCCAAGTTTACAGTTGATGACTATCCACATTACCTGTTTACACCACGTGACATCACCCAGTGGATACTGGGATTGCTTCGATACGATCTCTCTGAAGATTCGAATGATGGCGACGCTGGTGGTGATCCTTTCTTTGAGGCCTGGGCCTATCAAGCACAGCGCCTCTTTTCCGATCGTTTGGTTGGCAAGGAAAGTACTGATCGCTTTGACAGCATGCTTTTATCTGTACTGCGCAATGATTGGTCAGTTAATCTAGAAAAACTGAACCAGGTTTATTTTGTTTCCTGGGGATCAACGTCACAGATTAAAGATTATCGAGCTTTATTTGGAAAACCGATTGGTGAATTAGCCACTGCGGATTTTAAAGAAGTAATCACCAAAGGATTAGTCTCGTACGGTAAGAGATATTTACTATGAAATGTAAAGTCAACTCTGATCACCTGACCCTGAGAGAACCGGATCACTGTTGTGCTCGGATGTTTTTTCAGTCTGTCTTCATTCCAAGAGAAACACGACCCCCCTCCCCCCTCACCGAGTCGGGTCACTGTCCAAACCATACCGTTTTTACATTTCACTTGTTTTCGGTTTATTTAGGTTTTACCGTATCTATATGATGTAGAAATATAAAATACAGGGCCGTAGCCTGTATTGGGAAAATTGGGAGGGCAAGACGTCTGCAAAAATTTTATGTTTATCAGTTACCTGTTCATTTCGTAACACTTTAACCAAAAGTATTATTGCAAAACAGAACACGAAAGGCAGATAACACACAGGAAACGTTGACATGCAAATAGTAGTTAATTTCAAGAGGCAAAAGGCGGTAAGGTTACACATTTTATACATGTTAATGTCATATACTAACACCACGGTGCTACATTTTTGAGATAAGTTTGTTGCCAGCAAGCGATAGTAATTAGTTATCTTTTTATTCATCTGTTTACTTTAATCAGCCTAGCAAGTGATAGTGATTACTTATCTTTTTATTCATCTGTTTACCTTCATCAGCCCAGCAAGTGATAGTAATTAGTTATCTTTTTATTCA
>JANTCA010021711.1:0-23703 GCA_024741275.1 Chironex yamaguchii
ATTTGGAATGCAATTCAGTAATAGTCTGTCTGACGAGTGCTTTTGCATGAAACTCAGAGTAACAGAGAATCAGTCTCATTTTTTGCAATTCTACTATATCTATCTATCTATCTATCTATCTATCTATCTATCTATCTATCTATCTATCTATCTATCTATATATATATATGTCAAGAGCTCAATCATCCATGTTTATTAAATATACATGAATTTCAAGAAATGAACACATTTATGTTTATGCCAATGCAAGAACCAACTGTCTGGTGAAGGAGTTTCAAGTGTTTGAATATTGGCTTTCGTTAGTTTTGAGTCTGAGGGTTACCAGTTCGAGCCTTGTCGGCTCCCATTTAGTGCAGCTATTGTGGTAATGCTCCACTCTCGAGTGTCTGTTGAGATACTACACATATCTGACACTGATGAAGGCTTAAGCCAAAACACAGAAAAATTAATGAATTTCCCCTTACCCACCACTGGGTTTCGTCTCGTAATTCCAAGTACCAGTTCTGACGATAATGGGCCATAATCAGATGATGACAATGTCCTGATGCAATACTAGTCTTTCTTGTAAAGATACCTTTGCTTCCAGGGGCTCAATATTGACACATTTTATACATACAATAGAAAGTAGGCTATGTTAGTTACAAGGTGAAAGGGAACTTGTATCCTCTTTGGCTGCACCATGCCATGGTTCACTGTTTGCCTAATAGCAATCTAACATACATCAGCCTGTTCAATTGCATCAACATATAGCTGCACTTTGGTAGGCGAGTTTAAAGCAGTCTTATATACTACAAAAGCATTATTGAATCTTGTTAAATGTTCCTTTTAATCATACAAGGACACTGTAATTACTATTTACACAGAAACATCTAACTTGAATCAAAGTTGGTTAGTTTGACTTTATATGTATATATACAATATGACTTGGCCCTCTTTTACAAGTTTCGTGACCATTGTAATTTATGAAAATGTGATGATCAGAATGTTTTCGCATGACATCATGTTTTCAAGTAAAAAGAAGTTTATCGAAGTTCAAATGTCTCATATTACACTTCCTCTCCCCTGCTCCCTTTTAACTGCTGAATCCCTTAAACTCAATGCATTATTCACTGCTAAGCAATAAGCAAAGCACTTGCCTAGATCATTCGTTCGCAAGGTATCAGATGTGGGAACAAGCAACTGTTTTTAAAAAGTTTAATCATGGTGACACATGCCAGCTAGCGAGCGCATCGTTGCATCAGTTATTTGGTATGTCACGTGTGCTCTGCAAGACAAATTTACGACTGCCCGAAATTCTGGACATTCATTATGAGAAAAAGAATAAAACTTCAATTAAATTGTTTGCTGGAGTCAAAACATAGCAAAAAGTTCAAAAAGCTTATATTTGCGCAAAACTCAGGCAGCAACCTTAACTGCTGTAAATCACGCCTTACCTGATCCACTTAACATCTTGGTCTTTATTGTTCCCCTCTAAACAGTTTAGGAATAATAACTCGATAATCCAATACGAAAGGAGTAAACCTGCTCTTAGCAAATGCTGATGTTTACAACATCAGTCCAAGGGACTTCATGTTGAAGTGAGCTTTCATTTAGGTTCCGAAATGTGTGGAATAGATCAGGACGTTAGGTCACTAAAAAATGGACACGCACGGTTTGAAACACCGAAATATTGAGATGGCGGACTGGACAGCTTCATATTGATTGCTTGGTATCACTAATCGATTTACAATTGTAATCCGAATTACGGAACACGGTTATGCTCCCTCAAATCGACAAACGGGCAAACGAAGCGCGATACGGTATTTCCAATAAAGCCCATAATTAAGGAAAAGTTGAAATGTTTTACCCATGTAAAGAATATATTAAATGTGAAAACAAGAATCGGCCCTGACATATTCAACGCTGTCAGATTGTACCAACACAAGCTATATGAGTTATATGTGTATTGGATCGAGCTGCAGTACTTGACCAAGAATTTTAACTTACTAAGGTCATAGATCCAATGCCATGGTAACTTTCAGAAAACACAAAATGTTCTTTAAAATTCAATAAAACTCTAACCTGCGGGCAAATACTGTCAAACGGCCACTTTTCCCCATCAAATTTTGCTACCATAAGCTTCTACAGCACTTCCATAATGTCTGCATGCTCTCGTACACATCTCGTCCATTTTTGTTGTGGTCTGTCAACATATTGACGCAACAGGAGAGAAACTTCAGTGGATATAGCACAGGGAACCAGGAAAGTCATTGGTGAACATCACGATAACAGCACTGAAAACAAGAGTAGGGTGGGAGGGACAGGGGGGGGGGGGAGAGAGTGACGTTTTCGCCAAAATTTGTTGATGTCAATCATACCCAAGTTGTTGTTAGCTCAATGAATTCAAGACATGCCCCCATCTAGCAGCATTTTGTAAAGGAATGAGGCTGTTAAAATTCACTTGCCACTACTTTGAAACACTAAAGTAGATATTTTCTTCGTTCTTTCCTTTTTTTCCCCCTTCCCTTCCTCCCTTCGTTTCTTCCTTCCTTCCCTCCTTTCTTTCTTTCTTTCTTTTTTTCTTCCTTTCTTCCTTTATGTGTTCATTCGTTCTTTCATCTATTCTTCCCTCTGTCCTTTCTCCCTTTCCTTCTTCTCTCCCTCCTTCCTTCCTCTCTTTTCATATTCCCTCCACGTTATCCTTCCTTTCCTTTTTACTTCTGGTCGGGTCCTACATAAATTTTCGCTGTATTCCGCAGTTGAAATTGATTTTACAGATGTTATGCTTAGCGGTCCTTTGATTCTATTTCCCTTGCATTTCAAGGGTAGGATCGACAAAGCCACTACGAAGGAAAAAGGGGAAAGTAAGCATTTGCTACGAAGCAGATTATTGAAATTAATAAATAACCAATGTATCAAGAATGGTTTTTACTAAAGGTTTAAAGCCCTAAAAGAAAATTTAGTTGATCACTTTATTAGCAAAGAACATTTCCTATATCAATCAAAGCGTACCTGAGGCGAACTCACGGTTATGATATGACATTTGCTGTAACCTTGCTTTTGTAACATCTGCTTTTATAAAGCAAATAATTTCTATCGAGGATTTACTAAATGCCTAGGTTCCTGAGCAACACAGACCTAAAAGTTACATTTTTGTTCTGATGTAACATCTCTAATACGAAATATGGGCGTGGCCCCTATAACTATAATGGGTCACACCCAAATCTGAAATTTGCCTTCCCCCCGAACAAAAAACCCCACCAGCCGCCTTGATCCTGATTGGTTCTGCCAATAATGACAGGACATTCTCCACTCTATTAATGCCAATTGGTTCTCCTCATGATGGGATTATGAGGAGAACCAATTAGCATTAATAGAGTGGACTCGCATTTTATTTCCATTTGCATCTATTTTCTTGTCAGGATCGTAAAGACCAATTAGCATCATAATCAACATTCATCATCTTAGATTATACCTTTACTATGTTACCGATAAGAATTTTATTATTTTCACAATCGTGACATGAACATTAATCTTTACAACTGAGATCCTTCTGCAAAGGCGAACGATTGCTTTTGTACTACGTCGTTTATAACAGCCATACCTCACTAGCTCAAAAGCTGCCTCAGGGATAGCAAGGCATTGCTTCAGTATGACTTTCAATCAGACATTATTCAGCCATGTTTACAGAAGGAGTGATATAATGATGGTTGCGCTTGCACATGCTTTTCAAATGTTGACACTCAAATCATTACATGGATCAAAGAAGCACAGAATGTACAGGGAAGACTTTCAGCTCTTTTTTAGATGACCTATTTTGACTGTCTTACTTGACGGTTCTGCAAAGAAACTTTTGAATTTTATCAACGGTTTGCCGTACTTTCTTCACCCGAGGTCTCGTAATGTATTCACAAACTGGTCAGAGCTTGACATTCTCATCAAAGTAGTAAGTAACCAATTATTTTAAGAAGTCCGAAATACATACCCCCCTTAAAAGGCACATGGTAGGGCATCTAATCTTATCAAGGCCTTAGCTTTTTGTAAATCAACCAACGACCGTCTGTCATTTTAAGTCCCTTTCACATTCTAATGTAGAAAGAAGGAATTTGTTTGAAAACGAGGCTTTCGATGATGACAGGATTGTTTCCCGCAGTAAAGCCTTCATAAACAATTTGTCTTTTTTTTCAAAATAAGTGACATTTCAGGGCGTGATGGAACGGTTTCACTCTACCAAACAACCAAGTTGATGGTTGTAGCTGTGTAGAAAGAGATCAGGTTATCATGCTATCATCGTTATTAAAATGTGACTGCAAGATGTTTCTCATTGGCTGTCATACATATTGTCCTTATGTAGTACTTGCATTGACGTTTTCTGTCAAATGTTAGAAGGATTACGTAAATTTAGACGGACAATTGTTTCCCTGTTATTGCTTGCCAATATTTAAAAGAATTGGATGGTGGCAAGTTAGCATTGTAATTTTTATGCTACAATATTTCTTGCATTTTTAGCACCCATTTTATCAGTTGAGTATGCTATTTCATTCCTATGTCACAAACGTGGTCTCGTTCTGCAATTCCTAATGTGGTGTGGCAAACATAATTAAGCAGAAAATTTTTACCGTAACTGAGCAAATCACGAACTCTGTTTGATAATCACTTGCTAGATTTCAGTACATGTTGTAATTAGTAATCATAAATTGAAATCAGCACTATGTCAACGGTTTTCCCGAGAAAGAATAAATGTATTTTTGATCACTGGATGATGCAACGTGGCGCAGCGCTTGCTAAGCGGTTTAAATCAGAATGAGCCTGTTCTGGACTGGAATTGCTGACTTGGGGTGGCGCGACGTTGCATCAGCCAAGACGTATATAAGCATGGGATTTTTGTAACCTTTTAACTATCATCTGAGAGATTATTTTGGAGTTAATCAGTAAGGTAATGATCACGTTAAGTGACTAGAGTAAATGTTGAATTGTTAATAGCTTTACTTCTGGAAACACCATTATTGTGAGGGTGTTGGGACTACCATAAATTTCCTACAGCTGTCAATGAATCAAGGAAATAGTCCTTGAAAATGCCAACAGTGATTTGTTTAGACTGTTTTATTTGGGGGGTGTTCCGAAATAGTGAACGACTATTTTTAAATGGAGGGTAGCACAATTATGAATTTTCTGACTGAGGGGTGGGTAACTTGTAGTGACGCAGTCATCATATCATGACCTCAACTTCACCTCTGAGAAACAACGTCCGGTAGCTCAGTTGCCAGAGCATCTGCCCGGTAAGCAGAAGGTCGCGGATTCGGCTTCCGCCCTGGACGTACGATTTGTTTCTCAGAAAAACAACAATCGAACACTCATTTCAATACAATTCAAACGGTTATAACTGCAGGGTCACAAATAAGTAACATTGGTGACCCCGACGTGAGCACGCAGTACAAAGTCAAAATTCCACATTCCACACTTTCCCCAAAAACAACAACGGAAAAAGGAAAAAGTTGCACTCGATCAAGGCACTGCTAGACATACAACTCATCATGTCAGCCATGACACGCACTCAACGCAGCAACTCATCACGTTCGGCCACGACTCAGCACGCACTCCTGACTGGCACTGACATCACAAATCTCACATGTCAGTCAGTCATCATACATCGAGTCTCATTACTTCACCTCTAGGGGGAGAGCTTTGTAGTGACGCAATCATCATATCATGACCTCAAATTCACCTCTGAGAAACAACGTCCCGGTAGCTCAGTTGCCAGAGCATCTGCCCGGTAAGCAAAAGGTCGCGGGTTCGGATCTTGTCCTGGACGTACGATTTGTTTCTCAGAAAAACAACAATCTAACACTTATTTCAATACAATTCAAACAGTTATAACTGCCAGGTCACAAACGTAACTGACTGGAAATGACTGACAAATTGCCTTTTGTTGTTCTAATTTCAACTTTCTCAAAAAATCATAATTTTGTTGCAAAAACTATCTTATCCCACCACTGAAGGCTGGAAATAACTGCAAGAGAGGATAGCCTTAACAGATCGCGTTAAAAAAGTTTTAATACTGTTATAACATCCCCTCAAGGACAACATTATAAAAGAGTGCACACTAGTTCCAAGATTTCCATCTGCCGGCAACATTTTAGAGATCGATTTTGTCAGTCTGATCTTTGTCGCATGCCTAAAGCATCAACTGCTCTATACTGCGAAAGACAATTTCTGAAATAGTTTTTAAGAGGCTTTAGATAGCTGAAGGATTGCTCATTTTTGGATACTGATGGTGGAATTGTTAGGACTAGGACTAGCTTGTAAATCTTGGCGACGGATGCAAAAAGCCCACTGTCTTTCATTTCTTTCTTTGCGACCTGTGCTGCTTTAAATATGTCAATGTTAATATTGTCTGAAGCAACTCTGTCCTTAATGAATGTCAAGAATATTTCTTATTCTGCGAGAAATGCATCCACATCGAGCAATTTAATTAGATATATCTGAGACAACTGAAATGTAGCCTCCTTTGTCTCACTGCTGCATGGATCACACATATTCGGATCTAAAACGTCAAGCAAAGGATTGAAAGAAGATAAAACAGTTTCTGTTTTTGGCCTGCAGTACAGATAACATCGTGTCCAGCAAACAGTTCACCACCTTTCGATAAAATGTATGGATAGGTAATTCTTTGTCTCATCGTTAACTTTTTTCCGAAAAAAATCAGATCGAGGCTAAATTGTTGCCTAAACTGCTTCCCAAACTGCATTTTTTCCCTTTCTTCTTTGATTTCTAATGAATAATAATTTGCATGTTATGCAAGTTACTGTCATTTCCAGCTTTCTAATTTCAAAAT
This sequence comes from Chironex yamaguchii, assembly GCA_024741275.1. Lineage (NCBI taxonomy): Eukaryota > Metazoa > Cnidaria > Cubozoa > Chirodropida > Chirodropidae > Chironex > Chironex yamaguchii. Next base: position 6,815 of record JANTCA010021711.1, read on the forward strand.
ATCACAGCGACCAACGTTTAGGCATTTTAGGTTGATTTGAGGGGCGTTACGCCCTCCTACGTCCCCCCATCGGCACATCCCTGCTTTTGCATTGTCAGTAAAAGTCTTTTGACCTCCTTTCTTGATTTCGAGATTGCCGGCAATATTTGTAAAAGCGGACTTGCAAATCGGTTCTGCCAGAATCATCCCTTGGACATTTCGCCAAGGCCCCAACCTCCTCCTGAGAAACGTTGAAGGTCTAATTTCTAAAAATCGACGTTTTCCAAAATTTTGATGTTTTGATGCAAATTGAGAACTTGAATTTATAGTGTGAAGAAAAATAGGCCTAGGCCAGGAAGAAAGGAAAAATCATCCCGCGAAAACCTCTACTAATCCTTAAAAGTCTCGTACAATTAAAATTCGATGTGTCCAGTGACAAAAGAAACGCGCATGGGACGTTTCTTGTTTTAAAATCGATTTGTACGTCTTCCCTAACGTCCAACTCATTATTTAAGACAACCTATGGCCTCCGTTGAAGCGTTAGGTGCTTGTTTTTTTAGCATTCTTTGTTTTCACGAGATTTGCATTTGTTTGCTTTGTTTGCATAATGTTAGTGCACTAGCTTGATATCCATGCCAACCAACAAACAGCCAAAGAGGCTAACCCTCCATGCCCCCATGCAAATTTTCCAATACGTGAATCAGTCTACAAACATGTTTAGGAACAGTTTTGAATGGATAACAATATGATTATCTCTCCCTTAAAAAAGAGGGGAGAAAACTGACCAATTTAGATTTTAAAAAGTCAACAAAAATTGAGCATAAATACGAAGGAAGCTTTTGGCCTCGCTAATTGCTGAAAAATGTCACAATATTGAGTAAAGGGAGAATCAGTCACCAATCAGTCAATAACAAATTCCGCAGTTAAGTTAGGTACAATATTTACTGGCCAGAAACGAGCGAGTCAAGGACACTTTTCTGTCGCGACCAAGAGCTTCGACGTCATCTTGACAATTCGGCAGGAAAGTTTAAGCGTTTGAAGAGGAGTGGGAGGCCTGGGGCAAACACACGGCAAAACGGCAAACTTTACCAGTGGATTGGCCTCGAACACGAAGGAACGCATCCCCCGGCGCGGCATCAAAATTAAAAGAAGAATTTTTCTCAAATCAAGCCCTAAACGTAAAAAAAACAGCTCTGCACTATAGGGAGAACGTTAGGAGAGCATTTTAGCCAAAAAGCGACAGGAGCTTGGGAGTAGTAGTAAGAGCTTAGCCCTTTTTCAAGCATTAAGAATAAACCGATTCTTTCATACAGAAGACTATTCTTTCAGGCATCGTGCTCAGCAGGCGTTTATGATAGCAATTCCAGAGAAAAAGTAGACGTCTTTTAAATTGGAACTAAGACGTACGCTCTCTATAATGTTATTTCTAGACCTAGAGCCATCGAATGTGCTAAAGTCATGTTAAGTTGATTATTATATCCCCTTATGTAGAAAAACATCTTTTCGCAAATTCATCTTGTTTTTATATGAGACATGAAATTTGGGTTGAACCTGACTACTTCTTAATAATTTCATCAGCATTTACGTCAGCAGTCCTGATACCTACCCGTGTTGCGTGGGTAGAAGTTGAGGAAAGTTGAGTCACTAGAAATTGTCTTAGCTAGATCGTCCTTCCATCTAAGTGTAATGGAGTCTGACTACATTAAAGCAAGAAAACCAGGACTTCGAAGGTAGAAAGAGTTTGGTTTTTGTCTCTGCTCTTCCAACAACACATTGTAATTTTACTTTCTCTTTGTGTTTTTCTTTCCCGTTTATGATTGGCTTCTTTCGATCTGTTTTTTGTTAAAAAGTCACTATAGATCGATATTTTCCTTTCTGACGTTCTGTACTCTGAAGAGCGCAAGACAAAAAATGCTTTTAAGTATGTTTTTAGCGCAATTTCGCAAATGTTCAAGGCAATTTTCAAGTTTTCTACCACTAAAGGATTGGTCTATTTCCACATTTTCAGCCTGCATGTTTCCTAAATGTTTCTTAAAAATAGTTCAGTATAAACTTTCCATGGGAAATTCATTTATTGGCATTTGCTTGTTGTCAAAGACATTATTATGCCTTCTACTTTCACAACAAGAATGGGTGTGGATGACTGTAACAGAGTGTTTTAAGTTTTACAATTCTTCTGGTATCATTTACAAAATGTAATTAACCTGTCTTTCCAGAATTTTCTTTTTCAATGTTTTAGAGTTTATAAGTCTTTGTTGTTTAAAACATTATGTTCATCAGGAGTTAAGCCTGTCCATGTTTCTTACACGTTTCTTAACTTCTACGAGATGTGAGCTTCACGTTTCATATTTGGCAAAAGACACTTATCTATAGTCACACTTTTTTGGGATCTGATTCCTTTTGTAGGAGGTAGATCGATTCGACACATGTTATTTGCTGAACGAGTACTCTAATCAAAAGCTATTGAAACTGCACAAACTTTTGATAAGATTAAACGTGATGAGCTATAACTTCGCAAGTGACCACACTATTTCTAAAATAATCATATTGATTGTGTCGTTGCAAATACATATCAAAGATCCTTTGCCATTCCTTTGGCTTTGTTATTCGACCGCTTTTCGGTGTATTAGACTAAAATCTTCTTCAAATCTTTAACTGTCAACAAACTCAACTCTTCCAAGCAAGAAACTGATTTCCATTCCATTTAAAGAGTAAAACTGTTCCATCGCGTCTTGAGATGCCATTCGTTTTGAAGAAGACAATCTATAATTATCTTTACGGCGGGAAAAAGATCCCCATTAGTCTCGTTTTCAAACAAATGCCTCTTTTCTACTTAGAATGCTAGAGCAGTTTATTATCTCTGCCAGGGGGTCATATTTTTGTCGGAGTTTGTTTGTCTGTTTGTTTGTTTGTCTGTCTGACTGTTCGTTAGCATGCTCCTTGTTGACGATGAAGGCAACTCCTTGATGGTTGTTATCTTGTCTTCCTGACGAAATGATAGTTTTCCCAATGTTTAGTCTTTGCTTCCCTGTTCCCGTTCATCTTGCCTCCGTGACATCAAGCACCCTCAGATTGTGTTTATTCATCTCATTCATAGTTTGTGCAAACTTTTCGGCTTGGAACGAAGTCCACACATTCAACTCGTATCTGATGTTTTGGCCTCGGGCTAGATACGTCCTCTCGTCTTTGGTACTCCCCCGTCATAAGTCCAGTTACTTGACCTGCTTCCCTTCTTCTTCCAGGTGAAGTTACTTCCCTTGTCATCGTTTCTGTAAGGCTTTTTGAGGTGGAGGTGCTAGCCCCAAAACAACCCCCTTCCCTTCTCATCCAGGCTTGGGACTGGCAATGGCGGAGTTGATAAATTTATAAGTACTCTATAAATTATCCGAAAGTTTTTGTCCTTATACGTTTTGGCGCATTCTGGATTTTCTAGTTAATGTTGGCCTATGGAAGAATCTGAAGAGTGTCAGACGAAAAAGACTATAATTATTTTCAGTGGGATGCCACAAATTGTCGAGGCGATTTTTAAGTTTTGTATCACATAAAGGTTGATAAATCATAGATTATCCTACAAGATTATCCCTGCCCAGTGATAAAGTTGATGTATCCTTCAACCTGGTTTCTCTCGCAAAGATAAAATAAGATAAAAAGTCGGTGTCTGGTAATCTCATGCCAATGAAGCAATCAGAAGATTGGTTTAAGGTATACATTTCATGTGGAGGAATTAATGTATCGGCTTCCTCATCGCTATAATTGATAATTTACCTGCTACAAATCCCTGCTTTTTCCAGTATGTGCTTGTAACTTTTTTTAATACAAAAAGAAAAGTACGTCCTTCAAGATGCTCTGCTTTTGAACTTTTTATCTTAATGTGGAACAAAAGAACTTTCAACGTGACGTCCTTAATATTTTCTCGTTATTAATCTCCAATTTCACTGGGTCCATTGTCGATGTACACTTTGCTCGGGTTTGGGCTTTCAATGACACTTATTACGTACTAATAGTACTATTCCTTCCACATATCCATGCACTATTCAACGAACCCTGATAACCCAAATAGCTTTTGCTCGGTAGAGACACAACAAGTTCCACTGTTCGCAATTTGTGACAGTGTTACTCAGCAAGCTAGTGTGGAGATGAGAAGTTGAGATTAGAAGGAAAGTTAATGAAGCTAAGCAGTTCAACAAAAATGATCTTAAGATTCTAAGCTATTCAACTCTGATAACCACTTGTGAAATTATTAGCCGTTCCTGCTACTAAATTAACTCTTACAAGCGGCATGAGTTTGCACCTACTATGTACCCAGTTATTATCAGTGTTAAGAATTAGAAATGTTCCCCAAAGGTCACCTGCTATAAATGGGATCAAGGCTTGCTGTTGTTTTTTTACACGTATAACACTATCAAGTATAATAAAATAAAGTGGGACTGTGTGTAACAACTGTAAAATAAATTTATAGCTTTCGTTCCTTTTGACGAGGAAAAGTATCCATTTCCAAATTAAGGAATACGAAAGTATTAGACATACGATGTAACGTTATTCATGACGACAATAGGTCTTGCTGTATTTCCACTCTCACGTCTATTTCGGGCGAGAGTCGAACGGAAACGTGTAGTTCTCCTGACCTACAAAATACACAAGTTTCCATCACTAATGAATATATAAGTAATGACTGTGACTGACAAGTCTATGGTCTTAACAACTTTATAGAGGATAAACGTCATTTTATGCCTCCTTTTATTTCCTTTTTTACTAAACAACAAATTATGCATCGGACGAATTTGATGAATTTATTAAGTATACATTGTAATGTTTCCATGTATACCACATCAGTTAAACTCACAATTTCCAAGACCGGTCTTTGTTGAGGAGACAGTACAGGCATATGTGTGTCCCCTAGAATAGGCAACCACAAAAATAGTTGCAGGCAAGAGAAACATCTAATACAAAAAAAGATTCAGACGGCTTATCTCAAACGTCAGAATAAATTAATGTATTCAATGATAAGGACTACAAAAGTTTACATCATGCCTGACAAAATGACATATATAATACTGAACCTTGTCCTAAGGTCATCGAATCAAAATACAAATTGCAAGAAATCAGGTTTAGATAAAAGAAACTGTCTTTGTAAGGAAAACAATTTTCTATGATTCTTTAATACACAAAACCCCAGTCACTTAAATAACAACACGGCATATTTATATATAATGCTTTTACATCCTTAAAACACAGTGCTCGTGGAAAATAAATATGGCTCTGATTACTCCATAAACATGTAGCGAACTAGCACCACAGGCTAAAACACTGGAAGTGATATGTTTACAACGTAAAGCAGTAAAAGCCTAAAGTTAAAGTCTGGAAAGAACTCGGAAGAGTCACCTCCAAAGTTAATTTTTCTTACGTAGAAAATTATAAACATCTCTATTACATATACAACTCTTTAAAAAAGGCCAATTACAAATCAATATCATAGCAAATGAGTTCCTTGGAAACAAGTGCACATGTTAATGTACACTGTCAATGAATTTTCTCAGGTATAGCAGTACTTATCCTGAACTTTTGAAGTCTTGTCACATATCTATGCTATAAACAAGATTGCAGTAACCAACTTGTATCCCCTGTATTATACACTCATATACTACAATGCACGAACAACGAATGGTGGAATGCATAAAAAACTCCACTACTTTGTCATCGCTGGTTATATTACCTACGATACTTATAAATGCTAAATATTGAAGATTCGTGATGCTGTGACCTGCAGACTACAGCGATATAAATTTAATACAGCACGTAGTTTCAAACCGCAGTTCTTTCTTGTATAATCCTGTATACTCATCTTTGCTGATTCGCAACTTTAGCGAAACAAATATAATCCTGTATACTCATCTTTGCTGAATACTTCAGAATCTTCTCTTCCTCCTGCCTACTCTGGCAGCATTGTCACTCACTTCGTACAGATCGAAGCACAGGGAAGTCCCATATCCAACAAAGTTTATCCCTATCAAGACCACTTGGATCTATTATTTCCTCTTCGTTTTTCATTCCACTATCTTTTCAAGTTCTCTTTCCTTTCTTCTTAATTCTCCTTGCAACGATTTCATTTTCTTTAGGATATTTTCTTTTCTCAGTTCATTATCGCTCCACTGAGCTCGACGACGATCCAACAATTCTTTCGAGAAATTCTGTGTCTCCAGCTTCTGTATGTTTGCCGCTAATTCGGAACTGTTCTTCAATACTGTACCTAATTCAGCGTTCAAATTATCAACTCGTCCTTGAAGATCGTTCATTTGGCTTTGTAGCAGCTCACGCGGCCTTAAAAGCGCAGTCCGTGACGAGGACGCCCTTTTAAATCTGCAGAAACGAATCAATTCAGAATAGTATAGAGCAATCTAGTTCTAAAATACAAGCTTCAATTATCAAAAATTATATAAAATACTCTTAAACTCAGTTTTAAGAATTTAGGCATACATTTGATACTTCCATTCCAGCACTGTTACATAATCCCATAAGCTAATATCTATGCACAAACCACCGAATTCCCCCAAATAAAAACCCCTATAAAACTAAGACAGATGCGTACACATAACAGCTTCAGGGTACAACAAATTTCGATTATGATTTAAATTAAACTCTTATAAGATTCTTCTTAATTTCATGTGAAGGAACCAACAGGTTTAGTAAAATTAAGACAACAGACTGTGATCTCCTGGCTACACCATCTAAGAGACATTTAATGAGCCTGCTGCGATTAATAGAATACCAAAGCAAGTAATATATATATATATATATAATATATTAACCAAATCTATGTATCAAAACAATTCGTCTATTCATCCATCTCTCCATCCGTCTATCCATCCGTCCAACCATCAATCCGTTCCGTCCTTCCGTCCATCCGTACATCCATTAATTCTTTGATCTGTCCACCGGGATTTCTGTTGTCTCAAATATATATTTAAAAGTTGGCCGCCATACACAGACTGGAATTTTGAATATACATTCTGCCAAAATAACATGTGAACTAAATATCCACTTACTCTGGTTTTGGGAGACCCAACGTTTTCTCCGGATCTCCTCGTAATTCATGAATTCTGCCTTGCACAAATTTTACGTCTTGCTCTGTAGCCCCAACACCAGCAATATTTCGAAGGTACGCTCTCAGTTTTGCATTGTTGATAAATGTGTTGTACTTTGACATCCTCTCAGCAATGTTCTACATAAGCAGAAAGAAACGAGAATCTTAATTAAAATACCAAAAAGCAATGCAAGTAATTGAGATAAAATATAGATTTATCGCAATTCCTTTCCAAAACAGGACCCGTCACGTTATATATTGGAGCAGTTTAAGAACTGGCAGCATGAGCTCATTATAACACTGATTCGAGATGACAAAACTAAGCTTCTATGCCGCTTCTAATTTGTCTTGTTTTGACGCGAGCAGGATGCCTTAGTATAGGGTGAATATTCGTGAGCTACATATGAAATGTCTCTAACTAACAGGACGCTCCATGCAATGGATATTTCGCTTGACTGGATATCCAAACCTTCGATTTCCGACATGTTGAAGTATACTCATATCAAGAGTAATAACAAGCATTAGCTCCAGAATAGAAATCCAGGGATGCGGATGGGAGTAGAACATAGCGGAGGACACTAAATAGTGGCATCAGCAAGCCAAAAAAAGTAATAAAGTAGCATGGCATTTTCTAACAGCTAAGGCTACAGTGTCTGTATAAGCAACTGACATATCACAAAAACAGTGTCGCGATGGCAGTATCTTTGCTATCGTAGAATAAGGCGACTGATAGCGACAAGAAAAAAGGAATGAAGATTGGCAATAAAGGTGATTATCGCTGCCGCCGTTGTACTGAGGATGAAAATGGCTAAGCCAGCAGCAACAGCATTAACCAACACAATGCTTTAGAAACGATATTACACATACCTCATCCGTAAAGTCCTGGTCTATTGGTGTCTTTATCTTGACATTAAGAAGCTCTTTGACAACATTCAATCTGTCTGACGTCGTCTGGGTGTAACGGAAGGCAGTTTCAACTGGATTACTGATCGTTCCATCATTAGAGGTCACACTAAGTCCTTGACTTGCCGGGGTAGACTTTGATCTTGCAAAGAACATATCTTGGCAACAAATACGCAGAGCCTGGACATAAGAATGGAAAAATATAGAGCGATATGATATTTTTAAGTCGACGTCATAATATAATTGAAAATTGGAGATCGCAGTGTGGCAAACACCATCCATCAAGCATAGCAAGAAAAATTAACAACTACTTAGCAACAATAAGCAGGGCACCTTCCCAAAATTAGTAATGAAAAATGTAACGTTCATTTGCTGAATACTCCAGCCTGCCAATACGCATGGCCGTGAAGAACATTTGAAAAACTATCCCGGTAATAAAGTATAGCAACGTTAACAATCATGTCTGAATGTAAAATTACAAAATAACTGTAAGAGGCAACAAGTAGAATTATTCTACTAACTTCAAAAAACTACTGTTATTGTTTACTACGTTACTTTGTTGCACAAAATGAAATGATTAGCAACTTCTACAGAGTTAAACAATTTTCTCACCTTGTAAAATTCCCTAACAAACAATGGATTTCCATCAGAAACAAGCTCATCAACTTTAATATGGGCTAGGCAATGCATAATAACCACAACAAAGTCTCCAACGGACTCCATTCTCTCTTGTCTTACGAAAAGAATCTTTCGCCCTCTTTCATAGAAAAATGAATTACGGAAGGCGTTATTAACGTAGTTATTGGGTGGTAGACTTGACGCAAGCAGCAACGTCACTTCCGGAACTTGCATAGAACTACGTAAGAGTTCCGTAATGAAAACACCATATCGATACACAACAAAATGTGTGGGGCTAAGATCATTTATATCCACTGGAATCAGATCTCCCTTGCACATCCATTGAGCGTCCTGCGTAGAAAAATAATTGAAACCATAAAACAGATGAAACAAAATTCAAGACGTCAAGTGACGGCCAAGATAATCAAGTTTTCAAAGATCAGTGACCCTGTTTCACTTAGGACTTAAATGACTACGAACCCACGGTTCCCTCTACTTGTGAGCGTACGTTTACACGAAGTATGGATAAATTTGTAGCAACGTTTACAGTTGAACGGATCCAGATCATCCAGAACAAATTCAGTCAGGTATTTTGTGTCAATGCAAATCGCCATCGTGCTGACACAATATCTGTTTGTTGGACGGACACAGAAAATAGAAATTACCGTTCAAAATCAAAGCAAAGCGGAGCTAATGGATGCGAATCCATCGGGTCCAGTGTAGACTGCGAACAACCTCGTTCTGGTTTACGTACGTATTAAATCAGATCTCTCTAAGGGTTATTCTAAAGAGCAAGAGCCTGCCAAAATGCTGCTAGCTGTTTAGATTAATGAGGTGTACGACATCGGCAGCAGCCTTTTGAGGCAGCTTGACTTCAAACAGATGTACTTCACATAGTAGAACGTATATCTTTTCAAGATCTGGACACGAACACTGAATGTTAAATAGAGCATTTTTAATTGTACTGTACCGTGTATTGTTTATTGTGCTATTGAGAAGATTTTAAAATCTGTTTTCGTACCGTGTACCGTGTATTGTGCTTTAACGAGTATTTTCAAATTCATATTCCGTGCCGTGTACCGTGTATTCTACATTTTAGAGTATTTTTAAATACATTCCGGCAACTGCTCGCTTAAGTGCTGTATCCTTTCCTTTCCTAAGTAAACAATTACTGGCCATGCTAGTCTGTTGGCAAACTAACCTTGATATCAATGTACGGTCTTCCTCCTTTTGCACCAGCTATTCCGCTGTCTCCTGTGTTGTTCTTGACAAGATCCTCAATTTCATTCACAGTGTCAAACAATGGAGAGCCAAGCAGAAGGCTGAGCCAGTCCTGTTCAGACACTCCCTCCGGTAATCCCGCTGTTACTAGGGGAACCTGTCCTTGACTGGGCTGATACGAGCTCATCGGGGCCGATGCTATAATGAAAAAAAAAACGGTTGGAGAATTGACCGTTAGAGTAAGACTTAAAATACTTCAAAAGATGTCTCCACAAGTGGCAAAATTAATAAGGGAAACAACGTCGGTGCTATTTCCTTGGTTGCATGACAGAAGGGATACATATGCAATGAAGTTAGTTTCAAAATCTTGATGTTTCTCAACTTTTGTAACTACAAATAGACCATGTGACGTTAAAAGCAGATTTTACGATGAACCTCCATGTTAACTACGATCACAAAGTAGCTTATTATTAGTGCCATACAACACAAGGCTAACTGAAATATTCCATTACAAAATCAGAGACGAATCCATCACAGCGCAAGTAAGTAATTGCTTAATACAAAACCCATCATTACCGTAAAATCTGGGCAATTACTGTTAAAACATAGGTCACAGTAGATGCCAGCTTGCTTTCCGACCTAAAACTACTCTCGAAGTGTATGCTTATATCATTACATTGATGACATGGTGACTTAAAACACCGACATCATAACCATGCAGTTTAAGAATTTACATTTTACTTAGATTGTTGTTCTATTCATAATAAAAATAGTATTAAAGCAGTGCAGAGTGGTCTTCACAGAAGTGGAGCCATTTAGCAAACATATATAGCCACGTCGGTACATATCTACAAGGAGCGAATCTCAGCTGTTTTCGCTTAAACAGATTTGTTGTTTGTCTTTCCCTGTTTTGAACCTAAAAGGAAGTTACTAGAGGATGGGCATGAAGGATTGACAAACAATACGAAAGTACTCAAGGTACTAATTATGAGCCGAATTTTTAAACAGTTGTGATCCATTTTGACGATTCTTTTAGGATTTAATTAGAGTGTACGGGACACTTGGTTCTTGTTATTGCTACTTAAATCCGTTTTCCATCCAAAAACAATGAAGTAAGCAAATAAAAAAGGTAACACTTAGAGGTACAAAAATCATACTTGTCTGAAGATCTGAAGCTTTAGGGGGCGTCCGTGGTCTAACAGGTGCGCTTGTTATCAAAGCCTTAGCACCTTCTGTCTGCAACGAAGCGAGTTTTTCTCGACCTTCCCTTTCAGCTTCTTCAATACCCTTTGCATGCGCACCCTTAATTTTTGAAATTTCGAGCTCTTTCTTTTTTCTTCTCCTTTCTTCCAATCTTTTCCGGAGAGCTTCCTTTGTTCTTTCTTGCTCTTTCTTCAAATTTTCCTCAAATTTAGCCATATTTTCTTCGTGTTCTTTCAGTATTTTCTGGTAAAAGCAGAGACAACGTAATTAAATCGCTATGACTGTCTAACAATAAATTTGAAGCTTTTATTGAGTATATCACACTTCAAATTCCAATCAAATTCGTATGTGACCTTTTCAAATAAAATAAGGAAATAGAACGAATCACTTTTTGTGACCAAAAAGGTACAAACAAACAAAAAATCAACGAATCTAAAAGTGACTGCTTTTGATATATTGATTCACTTTACGTACTTCTTTCTCCTTTTCATCCACTTCTTTCTGCGCCATTGCCAACAATTCAGCCGCTTGCTTTTCTTGGATTTTCTTTCGTCGTGATGCTTCTCGGTCGGCTTCTCTCTCAGCCTCTCGAAGGGATTCTCTTTCCTTTTCTTCCTCTAGCTCTTGTTCAAGTCGCCTAAATTAAGGAGGAAATAGACAAGAGCTAGAATTTAAGCTACCTCCCTAAGGTGAAACACATTATACTGCAGCATCTAGATCAAACCCTGGAGTCTTATCAACTCTATTATTTTACCGCCCAATTGGTAAAAGGAATCTAGATTAAAAGGTTACCCAGTTACTGATTAGTTTTATACTTAAGTAAAAGTAAAGCAAAACAGATAAAATGATTGTGTGTAGGATCCGTACTATCGAGGTCTGCGACAGAGAATGAATAACAAACACATGGTTGGAACACAGCACTTCGACAGAGAAGTCACTATAGACTAGCTAGTAGAAAGTAATGCTATAAAAACGATCAAGAATTGACGAGAAACAATAGGAATAATAACAAATAAATGAAAATCAAATGAAAGTCTCCGTACAGATGACAAATCAGTGGAATCAGGGTAGTATAAGATATAGTTGGTGTACTCGCTTGGTTCTTTTAGATTTTTATTCTCGGTAAAACTTGCGTGTTCTTCATTGAAAAGGCCGATAAACTAGGTCGTGTAACTAGATGAATTTCAAATCTTACTACGTTTGCCTTGTACATTTTGCCGTAGAAAATGAACTGTGAGGCTGTTATTAGACAGGATGTATTCCTGACACTGATACTACTCGTTGTCCAGCAAGCAGAACATACCTACTTGTTTCAGTTATACCGAATCCAAGACTTTGGCAGTTGTTGGTATGTGGAGGGCAACACAAGAATATAATTGCTGATATACATTTTCTGTGATCTGACAGAATGTAACAAGGTCATCCACTATGGGTAACGTACAAACAATCTATGAGATCAGGCACGGCAAAAATGTAAAAACAAACCTAATTTCCTCTTCCATTTTCTGCTTTTCTTCTTCAGTTTTAAGTCTCCTTTCTTCTTTAATTGCATTGATCTTTGACGCTATTTCAAACATAGTGCGTTCTCTGAATTCCTTAGCTGCCAAAGCAGCTTTCTCGGCTTGCTCCGTATACTGCTGTATCAGTTCCTGATTATCAGTTAAAGTGAAAGAACATTTAGAACACGGAAAACTACATCACTGTACTGCGTAGCAGCACTAGCAACCAACACAGCAACTATCATTGCAGTAGTAGCAGCAAAGGCAGTGCAAACTCATTTTATTTCTTCATTAAGTCTGGTTTCCATATAATTTTGAAACGTCGGTGATACGTCAGCGACGATTGCTCCTTGAAAAGTTGAACTACACGACTACCTGTTTTGCGCTGCTACATAACTCTCCGCGAAAATTTTTGGCGGGTAATGGCAAAAATGGCAGCTACAGCGAAAAAACGTTGGTTGCTTCGAATTAAAGCGGGTCTTTTGTAATTTATGTGAGAAAAAGTTTACAAGAAAAACACCACCTAAAACGAACACAGATTCTGGGTCAAAGACATTTATCCTCGACGCCATTTATATGACCAGTTCCACACTTTGTTTCATATACTGAAGTTGCAAGACCGTAAATACTGTCACATCAGGCTGACCTGAAAGATCAAAGATTTTTATCATGATTACTCATTTTACAATTTCCCCATACGCAGTTAACCGATTTTTGTGTAAAAAATTCAGCTCAATGAGCTTGAAACCATGCTTGTTTCACCTCGAGAATAAACTATATCAGAAACTATTTGAAAAGGTTAATTCATGAAGGAAATTGATTCCCTAGCAAGGATAGTGGTAGTAGTAGTGGTAATAGTAGTGACAGTAATAGCTGTAGTGGCAATAGTAGTGACAGTAATAGCTGTAGTGGTAATAGTAGTGACAGTAATAGCTGTAGTGGCAACAGCAGTGACAGTAATAGCTGTAGTGGCAATAGTAGTGACAGTAATAGCTGTAGTGGTAATAGTAGGGACAGTAATAGCTGTAGTGGTAATAGTAGGGACAGTAATAGCTGTAATGGTAGAAGTAGTGGTAGTAGTAGTGTTAGTAGTAATGGCAGTAGTAGTAGTGGTAGTAGTAGTAGTTGTAGTAGTAGTAGTAGTAGTAGTAGTAGTAGTAGTAGTTGTAGTAGTAGTAGTCGTGGTGGTAGTGGAAGTAGCAGTGGCAGTGGTAGTAGTAGTGGTGATAGTAGTTGTAGTAGTAGTGAAGTGGCGTTGGTGGTGTTAGTGGTTATTAATTCAACAAATCCGGAGATTTGAGTTGTTTTTCAAAACCTTGAAACATTTAAGGCAACACTTACTTCTTTCGATATCAACTGCTTCATTGTTCCTGCCAATTCTTCAAGTTGCTTTTCTCGCAGCTCCAATCGAGCATGCGCATTCTTAACTTCAATGGACGGCATTCCTTCTTTCTCTGCTTCTGTCAACTTAACTTCTGTTTCCTTATCAAACTCAACAAGTTGTTTCTACAGCGACAAAGTAAAAGATAGCTTAGCACTAAAATCAAGTGAAGAACCTAAATACTTGCTATGTCTCTTAGGCCTTGTTTGAACGAAAGGGAGTGGCTCGGAACCAAATTGACTTTGATTACTTTTAGTGCGGATAGCCCTCGCAAATGGACAAGAGTTAATAAATTGGAATTACTTTAAATCCGCAGGTCAATTTAAGTCTATAATGCATTTGCATGAGATCAAGTTAGCGGAGATAAGCAGTCATAAACCACATAGATTGCAGCAACATTAAGACAAGGAAGAACGTAACTAAAGGCAGCTCACAGAATCTTGATGCCGTGCAGATGCAGAGGCTATCTGTTCAAAAAGTGAATGAAATCCAAGCTACTTTCTATGTGTAAACAGAGGTCACATCATAGAGTTTAAAAAACATAAATTTTAGTCATCAAGGATTTCACTGATTAGGCTGTGAATAAACGGTTATTGTAAAAACAGCAAATGACAAGCTAACTAAACAAAATAACATATTGTTGATGTATGTACAGATCACTTTACTTCAACTAAAATTTAAAGACGGAAAGCGGGGACCCTCGCGGACGAGCGATCATTTCATAGGCTACTGCGTCATTGCCTGTTGGACAATGTTGCACTTACCACTTGCCGTCCAAACAAATTTGTATATGGGCTAATCTAAAATAGCACATTTTGTTCACGAGGAATGCGTTGTGAAATAAAAAAGCAACAACACCGTCAATAGTGTAGTTAACTAAGCTTGTTAAGCAAGGCTATATAAACTTTTACAGTAGTCTGTAATATTTGAACAATCTTTTAGTGGTACAAAGTGGAAAATCGCCTTGAAAATTTGCGATATTGCGCTAAAATCATACTTAAAAGCTTCTTTCGTCTGACACACATCAGAGTATGAAACGTCAGAAAGGAAAGTATATATATATGGCAACCTATTTATTCGCAAAGCGAAAACGACTGCCAAAACATCCGATTCTGCCATAATCCAACATTTACTAGAAAATTCACAATGCGCCAAAATGTATAAAGACAGGAATTTTCGGATAATTGGCACAGCTAAATCGTCCTTTAATCTAAATGTATTGAAGTCTGTCTACATTAAAACTAGAAAACCAGTACTCTGTAGGCAAAAAGAGTTCGTTTTTTCACTTGGACTCGTCCAATAATGTTTTGTTTCTTCATTTTCTCTTTCTTTGTTTCCTTTCTTGTCTACGATTGGCTAATTTTGCTACATGTTTCGTATAAATAGGTCGCCATATACATATACTTTCCTTTCTGACGTTTCATACTCTGATGTGTGTCAGACGAAAAAAGCTTTTAAGTATGTTTTTAGCGCAATGTCGCAAATTTTCAAGGCGATGGTCTGTAATAAATTTAGTGTAAAGGATTATTAGCCACCACAACTGTCCACGAAAGAACAGAACTATAGAGGAGCAAGTACGAATGAGCGTTACCTTGTGTGCAAGTTTCAGCTCAGCTTTCTTTTGAGTAAGGTCTGAACTACTTAACGATCCAGCTGAAGCTATCAGCTCCATAAACTCCTGAAATACGAAAATCAAGATTGTGAAGTATGACAGCAACAGTAAAATCTCTACAGTAATAACTGTACTATACTTCTATCCATCTTTAAAGAACATTCTTGACTCTTTTTGTACACATGATATCTACTGAGTAAGAGGCCTCCTACACATGCAGAAAACAATTGCCTGTGCATCACAGGTTCCATAACACGGAGAATTTCCTTGTGTGCGTGACTCAGTAATTCATTTTATTATGGGCATCCAGATATAACTGTTATCAAACAGTAGCTTGCATAAGTTATTATAATACAATACAACGAAACTTCATGATCATTGAAAGGTAACCCATCCTTACTTCAGTAATCTTGTGCCTTTGTGCTTTCAACAGATAATTGGTTTGCTTTCTTATTTTCTGTTTTCTGGTTTTGTCTCGTGTTTGTTTTCAGAACAGTTTCATTGCTCGAATCCTACATTCTTACTTGCGTTTCGTTGAAAGTGGTCGATGTCGTGTGATTCGTAGAAGAGCAAAGAGGCAAAATATGAAGTGGTTTAGATTTGGTTCTAGAACTGAAAATAACACACTATAAAAAACTCGCTTATACCTGCTCTTGTTTAGCAACAAGTTCTTCTCTTGCTAGCTCTCTGGCGTCCAATACTCCAGCTCTTAACTCTGCCCGCGCAGTTTCCATTTCACGAGTAAATTGCTCCTCTAGCTGAACCCTTTCACGCATATGTCGTTGCTGCAGTACTCGATAGACGAGATTTTCGGCCTCTTCTGGTGCGGAATCGGCGACTTTCTCTGCCAATGCTTCATTCTGTACCTCTTTTAACTTTATAAAATGCAAACAAACAAACGAATAATACTAGACGGCTGGCAACGCATTGCCTATGACACACTACTGGAGATATGCTATTGTGCAAGGAACAGATCAAGAATGATCCATATCTAATGCAATTGAGCATACTTAAAGAATAATTCATATCCAGTTGGCGACAACCACGCTAATGCTAATGACGGCCACGATGTTCAGGAAGACGAGAGGACAATCAACAGGACGAACACGACGATGATTGTGATGTGATAGTGATAGTGATGAACATGATGATTAAGATAACAACAATGATGGCAACTGTTACTATGATAATTATCGTGAGAAAGATGCCGTAGAGGATGGCAACGACGACAATAATAAAATAGCAATGATGATTATGATCAGTTTTGTAAATCAGATGAAATAAGATTATAGCGGCGAAAATAACAGTGATTACATTTTTAAAACGTCATTGCCATATATTTGAATTCCTTTCAGAATACAAAAATACCATTTTATATAATTACACATATAA
>JANTCA010021722.1:0-23696 GCA_024741275.1 Chironex yamaguchii
TTTAAGTATGATTTTAGCGCAATGTCGCAAATTTTCAAGGCGATTTTCAAGTTTTGTACCAAAAAAAGATTGTTCAAGAGTCGACAAAATAGGTGGAGGTATACTGATGAATTATAGGAGAGGTTTACAAACAAAAAGGGCTTTTCAAATAATTTTGGAAAGAGGATGTAAAAACGTTGAGAAGTAAGTACGAAGAATTGAGGTAACTCCATTTGAGTTACAGGTTCTGATTGTAAGAGTCTTTTTTATTTCAGTGATGGCCACAGAAAGATCCAAGCATTACGTAATCCTAAAATGCAAGATCAAAGGAGATAAGTATTTTCTTATGGTCAACTTTCAGTTTTACATATATTCATTTCCTTTACCAAGTTTTCACAACAAGGACAGCAAGAGCGCGCATATTATAATG
Organism: Chironex yamaguchii; assembly: GCA_024741275.1. NCBI lineage: Eukaryota > Metazoa > Cnidaria > Cubozoa > Chirodropida > Chirodropidae > Chironex > Chironex yamaguchii. Next base: position 410 of record JANTCA010021722.1, read on the forward strand.
TTCTACTATTAGTTATAAGATAGGGGTTCGTGTAAAACTCTTGATATGTCCATTGAGTTCGAACTTCCAAAAAAAATTTAAAGTTTATCAAAGTTAAATTTACCAACATTATTTCTTGTCCATCATTTTAAGCAACAAAAACAGACGTGATCGAGGGAATCCATTTGAAGACAACTTCAGGGTCTCAATTTTCCAAACTATCAGACAGGTCAGTGTTCCCTATTATTCATATTTTCTTTCGCATTGTGTGCAGTCTGACTCCGAAACCAAGAGTGAGTTTTGAATTCGCGCGGAAAATTAAAGCAGGTTTAAAACAAATACGACCTCGATTCCAGCTGCAATAAATTCAAAATTCTTAGTTCAATGTTTGTTCCACCTTAATTACAACATCTTTGTACTACCTCTCTTTGGCGACCAACCGACAAATATGGCATCTGATTTCACGTGTTGTTTCCATTAGTTATGGGTTATGATCATTGCGCCAGCTTTACCTTTGACTAAAAGTAAGCAAGTTTTGCTTTTTGCTAAGATCGCGGAAAGTAACAAGTATCAGGAGCTGATAGAGATTGGTATCCAGGGTTCAAAAAGCACTGTAGTCTTCTAGAATCAGGCAGACCACGGGGATACCAATATTCACGTCATGTCGTTGTAGTCCGACGTCGTTATTTCTTATTGACGTAAACGGTATTTACGATTTCGGGACGCTCTGCATCTTAAGCATTGTAAAGTGGCTATGGCATGAGCATGGCATTACAGACCTCAACAGAAGAAAGATTACGTTTCTCTTTTTCCTTTGCATATAAAATACTACAATCGATTTGAGTCTCAAAGAACGAGGGAGCAATGGAAACAAATCAAGTCAAGGAAGACGATAGTACATCCAAGGGCGAAACAGAACAATCCACACAAGCTGGATGCCCAGCGGATTCAGTAGGTAGCAACACAGATTATTATGTAGCAAATGGAGAACATTCTTCTGAACAAGTTTAATTGCCTGGCATTGGAAGCTGTGTGCCAGAAATAGCCGTCACTGTTAGCTTGGCGAATACCAAGGGGCACCCCCTGATTGCTAGTTCAAGTTCCACTTGCTCTTTATCATGACCTCATAAAGTCCATAGTGGCCAGTGGTCACCTTTAAATGGTTTAGAGTCAATGTTACCCACTTGTTTTACTCGATATGTAAACAGTCCACAACTGCAAAGGCGATAGCCATAAGAAAAACAATCTATTCCGTTATTTACTATAGAGCGGGATGAATTTACGTAGTTTAATAACTGACATCCACTATAATATGTCCAATCCCAGCCATAGTTACTTTTGACCTCATGACAAGTTTATCACTGCGGTTAAGATCAACTTTACTGGAGTTTTATTGTATAATGGCTGTCACTCCATCAGATTCTTAATGACAAGTAACTTAGCAATACAAACAATTTTGCAAGCTACTGCTTGTATTATCTCAATATTGTACATTGCACTTAATTCTTGGTCTAATTGTTAATTTTAAGAAACCAGTATGCCAACGCATACAATTCATTGAAAAATGAAAATTCTCTTGACCTTTGAGGCAGATGATTACCAATTGTGTTTATATTTCCTTTTCAGGATATGGCTGGTAAAGCAGATGTGTGCCAAGGATGCCCTGGCCAAGTTTTATGCAGGCAGTTAGGTACAAGCCTTTAGTAATTGTGGGTTGCTTTTCATTGTTTGATGACAAGGAATGCCACTCAGTACATAACTTCTGTAACATAAATTTCTTTGGCTTTATGACCATACACCATACAGACAACATACAACATTCAACATTAAAACTAATGGTCACTGTAAGACATGCTTATTAATTTTCCAGTGCCACACATCTAGAAATTAAAGTTTGATTTACTTTGCTTTTACTTCACAATAAAAAGGTCTCAGGGAGTTACTTTTATAGGGGAAGGAGTGAGCTGCTCTAAAAAAGAGGAGCTATGTGTAATGCCAAAAGGAGTTTTGCAGCTGACAGTTACACGAGAAAGGTTTTATCAAAGCTCAAGGATTATCAACACCGAACAGAGTAGAACCTTTATATTCACATCCATGCACTCTGTACAAATCATAACTTTCACATAGGTGTACTCATGTCAGTACATAATACACTGTATACAATGTATGATTTCTTATGACAATGAAATAATGGTTTCCTTCCTCTTCCTTCCTTTTGTTTTCAGTTTTTCTTTCCTTGTGATCACATTTACATAATTCATAGTGATATCAACTGTTAATTTTATTTCTTTGCTAATTAAGGTGGTATTGACCCTGATCAAGAGATGATAAACTTGCGCATGAATGCCATCAAACACAAAATTCTAGTTTTGTCAGGAAAAGGAGGTAAATACATTTGCAATGTCGGTCAATCCCATTGTATTTCATGGACCTGCATATGAATTACAATATCACTATTTTACCATGATAGGGTTTCTATATTCTACTTGTCAGCTAAGCATAGAGCATTATGGATTCTAAATGGAGCATAGTACTTTATTCCATGTAGAATAAATACCAAATTCAACTAGAATCTGAGAATTTACCATGCATGTCAACTTATGTAACCTTTTTATACACGTTAGATTACCCCCTTACTGTGATACTCAAAATAACTCATGACAGAGCTCGACTCTCATCACAAGTATCATTATTAAATGCCATAAATTTTTGGCCATTATCTCTCATTATCTACTAGCCACTAGACTAGTTAGCTATTCAAAACTTAAGTATAGCTACTTGCTGTAGGCTGCATGTTGTGGCTTATTTGATGCTTTATAGCGACCCACTAACCCAGTAACTTTTTCAAATGTTGTTGTTAGAGCTTATAGAAATTACTTTTACCATATGAGTTTAATTCCCCGGTATATGTGTTATATCTAATATGGATTTTAATGGTTGTAGCATATGGCCCCTTGACTTTACACTGCCTGATCAAGGATACCAATTTCTCACCAAGAATTGTGGAAACTTGGCATTTACAAGTCACCTTATTAATAACAGTTAGCTCTGATAAACTTAAGATTACATTTCTATTCTTAAGGGACAGTGAAAACTTACTAGTTTTTGAATATGAAAATGCTTATGAATATCAAAATGCTTATGAATATGAAAGACTCCAGATTTAAATAAACTAGTTTGTTATTGATACTGCATGGCATGTTCATTTTAAAGTTCATTATGACTATGTTGTCATTGTTGTAGGTGTTGGAAAATCAAGTGTTGCAGCTTCCCTTACAGTTGCCTTGGCTGAAAAAGGTTTTAAGGTACACTGCAATGGTTAAATGTCATGGTAATAACTTAGTTGTTATGTCATTCGATCAAAATCTAACTCTCGGTCATAATCCTTGTCCCTTTTATACTTGTCATCATGATTATCAGTAGCAGCATTGTTAGCATCATCAGCAGTATTGTTCTTGTCATCACCATCATCAACTATTAATACTAATTAGCACACATTTTTAATTAATGTGATAATTACTATTACTGCTATTACTATGTACTTACTTCTTCTTTAATCTTTGATCAGCACTGCTAATCGTTAGCTAGCTATGACTGTTGTCAGCCAAAATAAAGCCTCCGACAGTAATCTTCATTACATGCATAGGTTCATCTTTCAATAGCTTTGTGAGTCGTCATTTCTTTTGGTTTTGATGTCATTAAACAACATTCTTTTCATCATGGTTGCATTCAAAACATCAATACCACCACCAGTAACTTTTACAATACTATCAAAAGCATTACAACTGCAAGGATCATGTTGCCATCACGACAAATTGCAGATTGTCACTTCTTAAAAATCATGACATTCTTAACTTCACATACGCCATGCTATTACCAGCTCTAATGTTTCCTTGTTTCCCTTCCTCCTCTAGTGTGGTATTTGCGACCTTGATATTTGTGGTCCAAGCATACCACTTTACTTAAATGTGGCTGACAAGCAAGTTATAAATACTCTCTATGGTTGGCAACCATTACAGTAAGTTTTTGATAACACATAATCCATTTAACTACTTTTTTGTTTTCCACATTTGCTGTATATTTGCCATCAACATTCTGATAGCTCCAATATTTATGCTTCTAGCCATGCAATTTTAAACTGGGGTACTTTCGTTTTCCTTAACACCATTGAACTGCAGTCCCCAGTACAAACTTCACCTGATATTGTTACAAATGTAAAATTTTGCATACAAAGTATGTTTGTACAGACATGCACACAAACTTTCCATTTTACATTTCCCGTGGAAGTTTTTGACCTATGGAATTTTGTTTCCCATAATGGAGTTTATATCACATCTTCCAGGGACTTTGCATTAATGAAATTACACAATACTCATAACACAGCATTGTCTTGCAAATTTTTGGTATTGTAAAACTGTATGCACTGCATTTGATGATGACAAACTAGTATCCTGGGTTTTCTAGTTATTTCATTTTTTTTGTCTTGGTTTCAGTTACACATGTGCCAATTTTGTAGATCAATGAAAAAAGTGCAGGGGGTAAATCAATGAGAACTAGCTACTTAACTCTGCTGCACTATTTCAACAGTAGTATTCAAACAGTTATAATAATATGGGTATCTATTTAACTCTAGCCGGCTTTGTCCATTTGTGCCTGATATGCCATACGAGTCTAACACATATTCTTACTCCACAACAGGTCCCCATACCATGATGTTAAGGTGATGTCAGTTGGTGCTTTATTGCAAAATCAAGAATCTGCGTAGGTGACTCTTGCCCCAGCTCTACAGTAATCATGTATTAATTGTTGATATGATTTCTTATCACAAAAAGATTTAACTGAATCAATTTTCAGATTGCTTGCTTGCAATTATATAATTAATATTAAGCATCAATCTTGAGACAGAATAAGCACATTCATCACAAACACACGCACACAGAATTTTACAAGAGGAGGAAACTTCTTCACTGCTTTGCTTAGAATAGCCATAGTCTTTTTAGTGGTCCAGTGCATTAAGTGCAAGAACATCAGACCATGCAAAAATAGGAAGTTTATATTATCAAATTATTTTTTCAATTTCTTGTGCTTTATTAAAGATTGGATTACCAATTCTACTCACTATTTTTACCCTCTTTAGTGTTATATGGAGAGGACCCAGAAAGACAGGTGGGATGGTAAAGAATTAAAATTATCCAATATAAACTCTGTTTAACATAATAGAAGAATTCCTTTCCTCTGTGCGTTGAATCCAATTCTTTTATTTGAACCCAGAATATCTATTGTCACTTGACAGCAATGAAAGTGTTACCAATTAACCCTATATTACTAATAGCAGACCATGCAACAGCAAGTGTATCTACACCCAGTCTGCTATTACAGTTCAAAGCACCTGCAATGGCACATTTAATTTTAACCATCTGACAAATGTCCACAGAGCACATGCATGAGTTTTACCGCAATTACAGTGAAGAAAAATTCCCTTCAGTTGTTGAACATGTCAGTGATTGTAGTTTGATCTACCAGTTCAACAAGACTGAGAAATCTTCAGTACTGAGCACAGTAAAATATTTTTAGAACATGTCAGTGATTATTGTTTGATCAACTAGTTCAACAAGACTGAGAAATCAGCAATACTGAGCACAGTAAAATATTTTTAGAACATGTCAGTGATTACTGTTTGATCAACTAGTTCAACAAGACTGAGAAATCAGCAGTACTGAGCACAGTAAAATATTTTTAATTTGAATCAAAACATCTTGTCTCCATCCCATTCCTATCACACTTTTTCTCTCTTCAAGGTCTCATCAAGCGTTTTTTAAAAGACACTTTCTGGGGACGACTGGATTATTTAATATTCGGTGAGTTAACTTTCGTCAATATGTCAAAACAAAACATCTCATTAAGCACTTGAGATCATGTGCTGAAATGATTATGAGTGAAATGTAAATTAGTAGGAATCTTTAGTATATAATGGGCACAAGAATTGAATATAACTATGTTTGCTGAAGATACTCTCTTAAGATGTGATATAGTTTCTGTGAGAGAACCAAACAGTGACCAGAAGTAGCAAATAAGACCAGCCTTATCTTTCCTGATAACAAAGATGTAAAGTAAAGATGTCATAATATATTTTGGCAAATTGCGAAGGAAATCTATGTTTTAAATTGTTACTCTTGGAACAATGGAATCAAGAAAGAATAGTTGTGGACTGATCAACACTTAAAGTGTAGGTAGGGTTCACATTAAAAGAAATGAGTTTCGTGTCATAAATTTTCCCTTTCCTTGAATTTTGCAATTGTTCAAGGAGGCTTTGCCTTTTAGTAGTTATGTCATCACAACTGCTCTCAGGAGTGCAGAGATATCACAATCAATGCTATGAAGTCATTACACATCAACTCAGCAATTAAAATGTGAATCAGAATAAAAGGTTATTTTATTTATGTTGATCCACAACCATACTATACACATATCTGCATGTTTTTTCAAAAGTTCTAAACTGTGTGAGTGAAATATATACATGTATATATGTGTGTATATATATGTGTATATATACTGTATTTCCTCTAATGAATACCACCCTCTGATAAACACCACTCTCTAATGAACCTGTGATTGAACATTTCACTATGAAGAATTTTTGTATGAATTTTACTCGACGTGTAAAATTTAGATTTGCACAGGCACACTCAAATAAGCTTCTCGGGAGAATTCTTTTAATGAAAAATGCTATGAGCCTTTGCCAATTCTATCAGTAAATGTACAAGTAAAATTTTCTCGTCTGCTATCTTCTTGTACATTTCAGTCACATGCTCATCCATTCCTTTGGCTTCCAACCATGGACGGGCAGACTCATTGTTTTAAAATAGAAATTGCCTTGTTCGAAGGGTGCTGCTTTGTTGAAACAGGCAACCAATCAAGCTTCTGATAATCCTTTCAAAATTTGTGGAATCTGACATCTGTGAAAAATATGAAAGTTTTCATGTCATGACCCTGAAGGGGGCAGTGATATTCAAACTATTTGAGATTTTTGATACTCTGAAGACATCTGTGAACTGTAAAACATTTTCCACATAATCTTTTGTTACATTTTTTGCTGTTATTATCTCATTTTTTCATGATGCAATGTCACATCCTGATAAATGCTGCTCTCTATTGAACCCTTCATGGAAAATATATATATTTTGACCAGGCTCTAACTGGTAACCGTCAGACTCAAAAGCCAACACTCAAACCTCTGTGCCATCACAGCACAAAGGTTTGGTGAAGGACTTTCAAAGTCCTTGGTATCAGGAGACGAAACCCAGCAGTGGGTACAAAGAAATTTTCTCTGTGTTTCCGCTTAAGCCTTCATCAGTGTCGGATATATGTAGTATCTCGGCTCCCACTTAGTGCAGCTATTGTGGTAATGCTCCACTCTTGACCAATATATAAAAAGCACTGTGTCTGTTGAGATACTACATATATCTGACATACCACCTTTGGTACCTAGCCTGGAATACTCTGGAATATGTATCTTGTTCTTGCTTACTTTTCCACTACTGCAATTGTATCAACAAAGCCAGTGTTTAGCTAATTGACTGCACCATTTGTTAGACATTTTTTGTGGTGCATGATACATTGTACCTTAACCTCAATCAAATTATCTTTCTCTGCTCTAGACACCCCCCCTGGCACCTCAGATGAACATTTAACAATTGTAAAAGCTCTTAAAAGTGTGAATCCAGATGGGGCTCTGATTATTACTACACCCCAAGACATCTCGTTGGTCACAGTGAGAAAAGAAATATGCTTTTGTAAGAAGATGGGAATACGTATTCTAGGAGTGGTAGAAAACATGAGCACCTTTCAATGCCCTTGCTGTAAGGTATGAAAATTCTCTCCCTCGACACACTTCTTCCATTTTTATAAAATAATACCCACTAGTTCATCATTGGAGGTATTAGCGAAGTGTCCACTATAACCATTATCTTTGTACTAAATAGGCAAATAGTTTGGTGTTGTAGAATCACTGCCTGTTTGCATTGTACGTTTTTGTAGTAAACCAGGAGTGTGACCTTGGTTAATAGACTAATGGAGTGTACTTGCACCAGCATCAGAAATTATGGATTGGTCGTCAGCCTGTGGATCATGATGACTTGCTTGACATAACAGAAGTGAGTTTAGTAAAGTAGTGTAGATCCTCAATTATCCATCCCACAGATAACAATCCCTTGATTACATTGCTGCTCGAGAGGGTCATGAATAATAATTACCTATCCTGATATTGATTAACTGCATGCTGGCATGAAAAATTTTAACACATTTCTGGATTACCAGAACCATCCAAATTCCACAAAAACAGCATCAAATGCCCAACCAAACAAGTATCAAATGCCCAACCAAACAAGCACAGATTTAAAAATTTCACTCTTGAGGTATTCCATCACTCAGATAAGTGGCATTAGAGAAGGGCTTCTAAATTTAAGCAAAAATAGTTGTTTTGCCTGTAGATGACAAGTTGAAAGTGTGTGAAATAGTGCATATGAAAGTTCCTTGGCCAAAATCATGCACAAGTTTAACATTGGCAAATTGATTGTCAATTTTGTCCTCACCTTTGTATATAACCTTAAGTCTTTTCAACCAGAGATGAGAATGTTAAAAGTGACAAAGACAACAAAATCTTTGACAAAGGCATGTTTAAGCAGCTTGATGACACATGATACATCAGGTTTCAGCAAAAGAAGGGATTTCCAATCAGTAGCAATGCTTGATCAGTATTTGACTTGACTTTGTTACTAATTAGAGGCAACACTTGCAAACATCTCAACACTAGTTACACTTTGAGGGCTTGCTTCAGGAGAGTATGAGCACAACAAACCAAAGAATGAGAGTTTTTTATACAATGTACCACTTTGATTTTGGAATATTTATGGAGTAAGATTAAGGACTAGCCCTTTTTATTATCGTCACATGTCATAAAAAGCCTGTGGCCACTGGCGCCAGATAAAACAAGCTTAGTTGAGTAATAGCAAAACAACTTAATGAAACTCAGTATCCATGACTTAACTGTCAGGGCCTCTAAATGCAAGTGAGTGAATAATGAACCATGAAGTAATAAGAGCAGGGGAGACAAAGCTGACTCTAAACAACAAAGTGAAGCTGCATCAGTGAGAGCAATTGGAGAGTGCTTAGGAACTCTGCACCTTTTGAATGCATGCTAGTAGTGCAGGCATAATTCTGGCAAATGGGGCAGATTCTTAGGAATAGGCTGATGCTTTAGATTGTATTCCTTGTGAAACCAAGTGATCTTCTCACTTTCCTTCCTTGCTACATTCTGTAGGATAAATTTGCCCTTTTTGTAAACCAAGGAACTGAACAACTGTGCAACGATTTTAAACTTCCACACTTAGGAAGAATACCTGTTGACAAGGTAAGCTGTAATTTATCTCAAAATTACTGTAATGACTAGGCAGAGCACTGAAAAGGCAGTTGGTTTCTATGAAAACATATTGTATATATTTCATAACTGAAAGATGCTTGCTCCCAACATTTAATGACATAAATTTGTCAAGTTACGGTAATCAATTGTATCCTAAAATGTAGTTAAAGAATGGGTCAATAAATCTACATTAAAGATGTTACTCATATTTTTAACTGTTCAGGGTAGACTAAATTCATCACATTTCTTTCATAAAATTATGCTTATTAATGTTTCTTGATGTGAAACTTTTACATGTTATTTTACCTTGAAAATTAGGAAACCTTTCACCAACCTGAATTAACAGTAGTAAATAAAAAGTTGCACTGAAGGCCTGCAGGTTGTTGATTTCTTTTCAGTGTAGAAAAATATGATTTGATTGATCAACAAGGTATTGCTTGTACTGTGCTAATTCTTTGATAAACATTATTTTTATTGCCTTTTTAGAATCTTGCTGAAACCCTTGAAATGGGAAACATTTTGAAGATAGAATCTACTGCAATGGCAGTCATAAGAGGCATCATAGAAAAGCTAACATAGTTTCAGCATAACCATTGGTTCCTATTTAATGAGGATGAACAACAGTTCTTACAAGGACTTACTATCTTAAAGACCACAGCAGGACAAGTGTTAGGCTATTAAATCTTTGGAAAATGTTCACTGTCAACTGCTTGAGGCTAAGGATAATCTGAATCAAGACAGTACTTAGCAGATATGCAAGTTCATACAGTTTGCAAATTGCAACTCAAAATTAAACAAGAATGTACACAATTGAGCCACTAAAATATATGTATCACAAGAGAAAGCATGTGTTATAATTTTGTAACAAATAATATCACCTCAAAAAGAGGTGTACAGAAAGACAATTTTTTGTAGCCACACCATTACAAAAATTTGGGAGTGTTTTTAAAAGTATTCAAACTTTTAAACCCTTTCAGTACTCACATAATAATACGAATTCTGGAACTTGTTATTTAGTAGATATGTAAAGTTCATATTGTGTAGCAAGAACACATATTTTTACACAAGGAACAGTATTCTTGGTGGGTCAAACCTCTCCTTATCTTTTCTGTCACATGGACCAGTAGGTGCTGACTTTAAATTTTCCCAAGGAAGAAAGTACCTTGATTGGGAAAATACTATCCTTATGGAATGATACATTCCTATATATAAAAAACACACCAACAGGTGATGATGAACTTTGTACTATAGCTGTGTTTGTTTCCTTTAAAAAATTACCCTTATGGTAATCAACTTACAGACTCTTGAGTGTGAGTACTCCAAACCATATCCTCTCGACAGTGACACAAGTCAAAAGAATTAACAAGTTCTAACGTTTATGGAACAAGAATGATGCAGCAGCATCATATGACTGGATTAACGAGCTTTTCTGTCAACATGTTGTCAATTATAATTATCAACCATCTTAGCCTCGAACTAGGACACACCTCACTTCTATCGTGGTGAACCAATCTGTGCAATATACCCAAAGATTCCGGGCTTTTCAACAAAGATTGTCCTACCTATATTCTATTTATATAGTTCACTATCAAACTGTGACACTACTGAGTGTGATAGGTTATATGGCCATTTACAACAATCTCTTAGACCGTAGGCTTCTAGGTCTTTAATTCATGGAAGGTTAATTAGAATACATAGATGATCACATTTGGACAACCATATATGTGTAATAGTGTCGTATCTTTAACACTGTAGTCCACAAAATACATTCAGGGTTAATAAAGTTCCTTAATGGAAGTAGAGAGTATACATGAGCTAGATGGAGAACTAGGCTGTGATATATAAATTCCAGTAGTAAATCCTCTAATAAGAAATCTTTTTACAGATTGAGACATTTCTCTGAGCCTATATTCCATCAAAGCTTAATTCCATCAAATCTTAAACCAAAGTAATAACATTTCTGGAAAGCAACTGCTTACATAGGTTTGAGAAGTCCATCTAGAAGCCAGTAGAATAAAATAGAATGAAATGGAACTTTCCAGAAGCTTCATGTAAATATTACATCAGTACTATTCCTGCAACACAGGGAAGGTTTCTAGAAGGTTAGATATACATAACACATTCTAGAAGGTTCCTCACGTCCATAACAAGTATATATATACAGCACTCCAAATGTAATATAGTAGTAACTGGGAGATTGATTAAATAGTAGACAAGGTTACATTCCTTTTGTGCGATGCGAACACCTTAACACTACCTCCCAAAAGAAAAAATATGCTAACATATTTTCTCGTTTTAAAAGCAAAGTGCAGTGTGAGACAAAATTTGTTTTGTTAATTAGGGAAAAAACTACTATAGTTTCTTATTATGTTAAATTTCTGATCTTTATACATTTCTTGTCTAATTTGTGTGATAGTCCTCTTTACACAAATTTCCACAATACAAACTAATATTGTTTGGGGGGCTCTATTCCACACTGTTATGGTACTAGAGGGAATATGACATTAGAAAGAAGTGCTACTCTTAAACTGTATGTAGCCTCAGTTCAGTTTAACAATAATTTCACCAGACAGTATTCTAACAGTATTATCTTCTTAATTATTCAAGACACTTGATAAAACAATGCTCGCCAGGTCAACATAACAATCAAGCTGCTGCCGCATAGAACTTCAAGGAAGTGTGATGAAAGAGGTATTCAAGAGACAAATGTATCATAGATTATCAGTCATTCTTCAATGATTACACTAATAAGAGTTCTTGCAGAGCTAGTCACTAAACATTTTGATCAATTGATGACAATCTTTAAATTGTTACACCACTGAGTATATCACAGTAAATGTCCTTCGAATTTTGTTGAAAAATTTGTAACTTGATTTCCTTATAACAGTGATCTAAATGCCTTGATAATCAGCACAGGACATCTGACTTTCGACAAATTGGACTTCTAACTTTTTAGTAAAATGGAATTGGACATGGAGACATGTCAGATTACACTGAAGTATTTAATTTGTCAAATCTTTGTTACAAGCACAAGATCTTCAATTCATTAAGCTTATCACTGATCTCACTGTTGATATTATCACTTACGAGATGAGGATTCACAGTTCCCAAATCTTTGTCTTCAAATGCCTCCTATTGACACCTTGTTGCAAGAGCAGAGCCTACAACTTTTGACATTTTCACTCTGCCTGACCCTCTTCATTTGATTTGGCATCCAATTCTTCTTTCACAGTGTATAGCACTGACCCAAAATAAAAGGTTAATTTGGGGTTTGCTGTGACTTGACATGCTGGAGGACTTTAATATCTCAATTCTGTAATTTGGCTCTTGAAGACTTTAGTCGTACACAACAAAGTTCTTACCTTGCCCATATTTTTCACACAACCCAATAAAATGAAACTAGGAGAGAGTGGGTTTCACATGTGCCACAAGTACTTACTGTCACCTCCTCAGACCAAGGCGTTGAGCAAATGTGAAGTATCCTCTAAGAAATCCAGATGGATTCTCCCAATGTGGATAGTGACCCACCTCTTTCAGAACATGTACAGTCAAATTTGGTAGTGACCTTCTACAACAATAATATAAAGAAAGAGCAAACTGTCTTAAAGTACAACTAGTAGTGTTGAGAGAAGAGAAATTAAAAAGAGAAAAAAGGCAATGAGCTTTCAAGTAGCAAAACTTCTGAAAGAAAGGAGAAAGTTAGTAAATGGACTTTAAAACAAGTGTTCCTGCATCAATATTTTTGAAAAGAAATTAATTCACACAGTTTTATGTTATGGCATCTAAGTCTCTAGAACATTTAAATGATATAGGTACTACATTTGTGCTACAACCCAGGGAAGTTACATTGCACTTAATGCAAGGGGCCTCATTTTAAGGGCAAATTGATACCTTAAGACATGAACTGCACTCTTCATTGCATTTGCATAGCAGTTAGTGCCTAAATGGTGTCAATTTTTAAAGGCTATTTGCAGTTGTAATCATATCCATTTGTGGATAAAAAAATACTTATTTACCAGAGACAGATCCAGGCGTAAAGAAGTAGAAGGAGCTGTAATCACTAAAATACCTTTGGTTCACTGAGGCAAATTTAAAATATTTCTAGGTATAGAGATAACTAGAAAAAACGAAAATAAGCAGAATTACTGTCAGCCTCCATCATTTCACTTCCCAACTGATTTCTAGTCAGATGCCTTAACCAATGGGATACCCTTGCTGAGTTTAATGAGTGAAGAATTTTGAAACGTTGCAGTTGAATACGAACAGTTGTAAACAAGTGTCAGCAGTCACTTATGGCCATTTAAATTCTGATTTATGATTTTATAATTCAATTCATTCAACCTGACATTGTCCCTTACAAAGTCCAATGGAACTTACTTGTATGCTGTCAGTTCTGGTTCTGGAATAACTTGATCACCAGTACCAAAAATTAAATGAACTAAAAGATGGAAAAGGTAATGAATCACAAAGTTATCATCCATATTACACATATCCGTATACATCCATGCAAGATATACATTACAAATACACCAACTGATGCAAGCCTTGTACATTTTACTCCATGCACTTGCTATAATACAGTGATATGTCTTGTTTTCTCCTACTGTGTCACCAATATAATCGTGTTTAGTTGAATCTTAGAGAATCAAACTTTGTGCTTGGTACCAAAAGGAAAATCTGCCTTAGAAATAACTGTCTTACGTAGAAAATCTAAATTTTAAGTTAAACTTTACAATAACATAATTTGAATACGTTTGCTTCCCAGGGTGGTAAACATTTTATTCTTTAACAGTCAATGTAAAATGACATCAGCAAAAAGTAGCTGCACTATCACCATCAATGTGGATTGACATTTAAAAACACAATTACTTACGCGGTACACTGGTCTTTTGCAATGCACCAACCCATCTATCTCGATTTTCAAACCTTTCTGAAATGTATCGGAGAAACCTGAAACAATAATTTACAGAAACATTTAAGCTTGAATAATAATCTAAAATAATAATGATATTTTGTTGTTGTTGTTGTTGTTGTCTTTTTATTAAATAACTTATGTTATTAAAGTGCACCTAAAACAGTGGAATAGATTTGCCACTTAAATTGAATAAAGTTTGTACAATGTTCCATAAAGTGTTTATGAATAGACAGAATATTTTATGTTATTAAATTGTACAAACTGGACAGTAACTTAAATGTCCATATATATCTTGGGTAGATTTAGTAGACAAAAGTTCTTCCTTAACTTGACTACTCATTCCCCCTATTAGAGACTTTGCACCAGGTCAAGTAACACTGTTATTGTCATGTGATTGTAAGTGGCATTAAGTTGGAGAGTCCTGGATCAAGTAATGTTGTGCAACAAGATCTTTAATCCTAATTACTATTTATTGAGTATGTGACCATTGGTGTCACTTAATTATAAAATTTCATAACATCTCATGGAGAGAGGAGTGGACTGTATGATTGCAAATTAAGACGAAAGAAAACAGAGAAGGTAACGGTAAGGATATTTGCTATAATGTAAACAAAGAATAATCATGTTGTGTCTACTTATACATAAGGAAAGCAAGAATGGAGTATTCTATTCAGATATTAAGTTACCACAAGACTCCTAAGGTTAAGAGGTTTACAACAACACCCCCAATCGTTCACAGGTTCACTTAAGCAAGAACAGACAGCTTAAGGTAAGTATTTTACCTCATACCTGCTAGCACCTAAGTGTCCATCATTCCAACGAATAATGGTCCAGAAGTCTTCAAATTCTGATTTTGATGGTTGGGATTTATGTCCAAACACCTCACCAAAGCTGGACATACAAGGAAACAAAAAAAAACCTAACTGAAATTACAACTGCTTAAAAAAAGTTTTGGCTCAGTTTTTTATGTTTATTAAATGTGGTTTATTTCAATGGACTTCCTTTTCAACCAAACTCACACACACGTTAACAGCAGTAACTAATAAAATTTAAGCAATAATATTATTAAGAAATTTCAAAATTTTTGACTGATCAGTTTGAATCGATATAAGACTTTATCACCAAAGATTTCTGGAACTGTTAGCTGAACCATCAAGCTTACATATTTCCCATTAAAAATTACTGAGTGTTAAAAGATCATTGTTAACTTTGTAATCCTTATTTCTACAAATGAGTTTCTTACACAAACCTGACAAAAGGAAATAAAGGCATTTTATACTGTAATGAAACGGAAGCAAACGATGCCAGGGATCAAATGTCCTGCTTCACTAATCTTGGTACTACAAAAATAAACTAATTTATAAAATAAGCTACAGAAACATAGATGGATGCCACCATATACAATGAAACTATAGAATGGGTGAGGGAACAAAGTCATGACTGGCAACATGATTAATGATGATTGGCAGAAAACAATAGTACCTTGTAGTAGATTGATTTAAAATGTTACCTTTACAATCAAGCTTTTCAAACCTGAAAAAACTATTTAAGACGAGAAATAATTATTAACCAAGTACAACAGCAGAACATACCTTGTCTTAAACACTGGGAAACTAACAAGAGAAGCCAAGATATCACCAATCCATTTGATTCGCAATAGCTTAAATATTAAAGGAAAATTAGTACAGGATTTAAATTAACAACAAAAAGTATGCTGGGGCTAATGTATGTTGAAGAATATACAATGACAAAAGACGTAGAAAAGTGATAAGCTAGGAATGAGAATAAGAATTTAAAGAAGCACACAAATACACAACATTGCAACTTATTTATACAAGCACCAAACTCTACTTTTCTTCTGCAGCTGGCAACTGCTGTGCTGCAAGAACAACTTGGTGCTGTTTTGTTAAAGATTTCATCACATGCCTCTGCGTGCCTCACAATAGCAATCACCTACCTACAGAACATCAATCTTACTATACAGCTTAAACACATTCACTAAATATATTGAAGGCATACAAATCAAATAAATTGAACTATTTTGTTATTTTCTATGCTAATTAAGAACCAAGATAAATGGAAATTATTATCTTGTGGGAACACAAAAACTTGTGGTGAATACAAATGACAACACAAGATATCAATTGTTATGATATTAACCAATGAAATTGTTTTGACTAGGAAGAAGAAAATCTTTATTTATCATGAGGATTAAGTACCAGTAGCAGCTGATGGTTAAGATACCAAAGGTACTGATAACAAAGACAGCACAGATGGGTTTCTCACTTTATATTTCAATGAGTCCTGGTCAGTACCATAAGAACGTACCTAAAAGCCCTAACTCACCAAAACTGGTACAAGAGGTTTTAATTTTCGTAACAAAGTAAATTTTTAAGTTCCTAGTAAAATGCAGCAATATGTTGGGCTGGTATGCACAATGTTATCATGATGAGTTTTATGAAATGGATTTGGTGATGATGCTTATATTGTCAGTGACATAAACCATCTGAATAACGTTAGGCAAGAGTTCATCGCATGCAATATATAGGCACTGGTAATGTGACTCAAAACAATACAAAAACATCAAATGTAGCCAAAAATTGCCATCTACTAAGTTGACATGATGCACTGTCTAAATTTTAGACATATGTATTTTTGAATAAAATATGCCAATATGCCATAACATTGTATATACAACTAAGTAAGTTCAAGTTAATTAGTGACTTCAAAGATTTTCAATCCCATTTCCATGTCTGTAAATGACTGGAAATGGGATTGAAAATGATACAAGGATTGCATAGAATGCAAACACTAAATACAATAGAAAAAGCTAAACAAAAAACTGCAATGATCCATTAGCTATTCACCTGAATGGAGGGAGGGGGGCACATGCACCTGTTTGGGAGGAAACCTAAACTACAATTAATCATCAGTGCAAGCAAACTGCATGAACAAATTTTCCTCTGCAAAATGTTGTAATGCTCAATATATGGAAGTTGTGAGCTTGCTTACTTAAATGCAACTTCCCAAAAACAGATTAGAAACCACTTATTCCTTGAAGACAATCATTCTTACAAAACACTAAAATGAAGTTCTGTGGTATACAAGAAATATATAAAAACATTAAAAATTAACTACCTTTTGTATAAGTCTTGGGTTATGTACCTCAGGAAGTGCAGCTACATATAAACAAAAGTACAGATGAACAGTCATCATGCAGTTTGAGTATACACATTATAGAGAGATACATTATATATGTATATTATATATTGAGTGATGGCTTTTGAGTCCAAGCAATGCAACTTTGAGTCTTGTCAGCTACACTTATATACAACATATAACAGTCACCATAGTCTGGTATACACAAACTATTTTTACATATATATTTATTTATGTACACCTATATCATATATATGTATATTTATAAATATATTTATATATACCACTCTTTTATGTTTCAATTTTTGAGCCATTAGCTATTCAATATAATACATATAATGCTTCAATCAATCACAGCCTGGAAATAAGTAGCCCAGTTTAGGCAGACGTGGAAACTGATGATGTGGGACTACAATCATTCTGCAGCAGATGGATGAGATGAAGCCTACTAGCATTTTTGTATCCGGTGAGATCAAGTAACTTGTAATATTAAACATTGAATATTTCCAAATGCTGATAAGTGGATAATTTAATGAGTGCATGAAACAATAAATGAAAAGCAAATAATTGATGAATGTATGAATAAAAATGTACGAATGAATGGATGGATGAGCAGATGAAAGGATGGATGAACAAATAAATGGATGGATGCACACATGAATTAATAAATGTGACTACATTAGTGACCATTTAGCACCAGCTAGTACGGCTAGTAAGATGATACTTGCCAGAGATTCATTTTATATCATGTATATCATATTTAGTACATGTTTTATACAGTTCTGGTCAGGCAAAAGACCGGTGTAAATATTAAATATGTTTGTGTGGCAACACTAGCATATATGAATGTGAATTCAAGGGCCAGTCTACAACACTAACTACAGACTCAAACATATTTGATTGCCATAATACTACCTCCATTTGCCATGCATAAACTCTGTATCATTAATCCTGTAACATTTCTTGATCTTCTTTCTTCATACCTAAAGTAAACCATTTTGAGTAAAGTAAAGTAAAAACAATGGCCATATGGTAGGCCATTTACAGCAAAAACATTTGAAGCTTTGTCAAATTTCTCTTGATTATTTACAACAGATATGATCGTCACAATGGTTATTGGATGCATTGCTAGTTTAGCAACACTGAATAAGTAAAGTTGAAAGGAAACACAAGAAAATCTCTGTTTTGGAAATAACTACATCACATGCACTAAAAACTAAAGACCTACTAAACTAGCAATAGTGTTAACTAAATGACCAACTCATGGCCAAAAAATGGCATTTACCTATGTTTTACCTTTAACTTCCAATCTTTCCATAACCCATATACAGCCAGCAGATTACAATTGAAAAAAGTGAAAACAATCATTGTTTCTTTCATAGTCAGGCCTCTCTGCAAGACGTGACAGATCATGTGCCTAGCAGAGGCTTTTTTGGCATGTAATACATACCGAAAATTCTCAAGGGCATGCCAAATGGGAGGGGATAGGGTTGACAGGAGCATGTCAAACAGGGTGAGTGTCACATCCCATCACTCTTAGTATGCTGTAGCTTCTCTTAGTAACATTTAGAATGTTAAATGTATGTTGGTACAATTTGAAGGAACTGTGTTTTAAAGCTAGTTGTGGCTTTGATCTGTCTGTGAACTGCCTGAAATGCACCCCTTGTCAACTCTTAACCTAACAACTGCAATGTGGAATATGGATTTTTTCTCTTATCTGCCTACACTTCACAGGGCTACTACAGTGCTCCACAAGGCATGGGGTAAAAACATTCTTCCGTAATATAAACTTATTCTCAAGAAAATAACATAAACAATTGTGAAAAGAACTAATGACGGCATTGCTTTTCCCTGGTGTTACAATATATTTTTAGATCCCAAGAAACCATTATACAAAGTAACATAACAAAATAGATATCATTATTATCATACTTTTCTGCATAAAAAGTTCAATGAAAACGGTTTCTCTACACTTAACACAAGTTCCTAAAATCATTGTACATAGGGGCAGCAGTAGAGCTCACCTCACCTCAAGGGCTCCTTATCATCTCAACTTACTTACAGACCTAAGTCTCCTGGCCTACGTAAGTGATTAAGGCTTTAGTTTTGATGAGAGCGCAACTCCTCAAGCACAGCACTGTCAAAGCTCAAGAGGTGTGATCTTCCACAGTGTGCCTACCTTATCGGATCAACAGGGGGTAGGCGCAACTAGGACAAAATCCAGGAACATTACATCAGGCAACAACCAACAAAAGGGGGCACTGAAAAAGGGAAAGGTGAATGACATCTTGTTGAAGATGGTATAATGGCGTAATGATAGTGTATTATGATTTCTTATTGTCCACATGGCACTCTGCTCAACATCAGTGTCTCTTATCTCATTGAAGGGAAAGGCACTCTGTTCGCCATCGGTGTCTGTTATACCACTGAAAGGAAAAGCACTCTGGTCACCATCAGTATCTCTTTTGCCACTGAAGGGAAGGAAACTCACCACTCACCATCAGTGTCTTTTCCCATTCAAAGGAAAGGCACCCTGCTCACCATCAGTGTCTATTATCTCATTGAAGGGAAAGGCACCCTGCTCACCATCCATGTCTCCTTTCCCATCAAAGGAAAGGCCCCCTGCTCACCATCAGTGTCTCTTATCTCATTGAAGAGAAAGGCACTCTGCTCAACATTAGTGTCTCTCATCTCATTGAAGAGAAAGGCACTCTGCTCGCCATCAGTGCCTCTTTTCCCATTGAAGGGAAAGGCACTCTGCTCAACATCAGTGTCTCTTATCTCATTGAAGGGAAAGGCACTCTGCTCACCATCAGTGTCTATTTTTCCATTGAAGGGAAAGGCACTCTGTTCAACATCAGTGTCTCTGATCTCATTGAAGGGAAAAGGACTCTGCTCACCATCGGTGTCTCTTATCTCATTGAAGGGAAAGGCACTCTGCTCAACATCAGTGTCTCTAATCTCATTGAAGAGAAAGGCACTCTGCTCAACATCAGTGTCTCTTATCTCATTCAAGGGAAAGGCACTCTGCTCAACATCAGTGTCTCTTATCTCATTGAAGACAAAGGCACTCTGCACATATTCAGTGTCTCTTATCTCATTGAAGAGAAAGGCACTCTGCTCAACATTACTGTCTCTTATCTCATTGAAGAGAAAGGCACTCTGCTCACCTTCAGTGTTTCTTATCTCATTGAAGGGAAAGGCACTCTGCTCAACATCAGTGTCTCTTATCTCATCGAAGAGAAAGGCACTCTGCTCAACATCAGTGTCTCTTACCTCATTGAAGGGAAAGGCACTCTGCTTACCATCAGTGTCTCTTTTCCCATTGTAGGGAGAGGCACTTTGCTCACCTTCAGTGTCTCTCTCCCACTGAAGGGAAAGGCACTCTGCTCACCATCAGTGTCTCTTATCTCGTTTAAGAGAAAGGCACTCTGCTCACCATCAGTGTCTCTTATCTCATTGAAGGGAAAGGCACTCTGCTCAACATCAGTGTCTCTTTTCCCATTATAGGGAGAGGCACTTTGCTCACCATCAGTGTCTCTCTCACACTGAAGGGAAAGGCACTCTGCTCAACATCACTGTCTCTTATCTCATTGAAGGGAAAGGCACTCTGCTCAACATCACTGTCTCTTATCTCATTGAAGGGAAAGGCACTCTGCTCAACATCAGTGTCTCTTTTCCCATTGAAGAGAAAGGCACTCTGCTTACCATCAGTGTCTATTTTTCCATTGAAGGGAAAGGCACTCTGTATCTGTTTAAGTTGCCCATGACGAACCAGGTCTATTGATTAGTGTGACCATACTTGGCATTCCATAGTCTACGGTGTTAAAGTTTATCTTGGAAAAGAGACACTAATGGTGAGCAGAGTGCCTTTCCCTACAGCAGGAGCCTTTCCCTATAATGGGTGCCTTGGGAGCAGAATGCCTTTCCCTACAATGGGAAAAGAGACACTGATGGCGAGCAGAGTGCCTTTTCCTTCAAGGACAACTTGAACAAATACAAAGAGATACTTGGCCCATACATCACAAACTCATACTTAGTATCGAACACAAGGTTTTAATTAGACATCATCAGGACGTATTTGCTCCCTCAAGAACCCTCACTTGATCTATCAACAGTATGGACAGAAACACAGACCATTTGCTAGCATTTTTAAGATCACATTGCATCCCAAACCAATTAATACAGGAAGGTGTCTGATGAGGTCTATAAAATGTCACAGCTACATCTTGTGTAGGCCTTAAAAAAGGATCTTTCTCAAAGCTTGAGAAAAATGGGCTACTTTTTTGAACAAGTCCCCAAACACTTACAGTTGTTTTGAACCGAGGTGATCCCTGTCACAGGAATCAACCATATCACACTTACTAACTGCAGGAGGCCATTACAATATTAAATATCTAGATAATGGATACTGAAGCAACACCAAAGTTACCTTGCCATGAGCTCCTGGGCAACAGTAACCCCTATATCATGGCCTAAAAGATGAACCCTTGTGATGTTTAGATGATGAAGCAATTCTTCGTGCATAGTAGCCTGCTCATACAGTGAGTAGTTGTGATTTCTCTGAAATAAAGAAAAAATAGACTATACATATACATACATATATATATGTACAATGTTTAGGTGGCATGTTAATGAAGAAATACCAAACTGATTAGGACCTCACAAATTAAAAGCACAGTTTTATCTCCAAAACACTATTTATTTTAGTTATTTTAGATGTCTACCTTCACTTCAGTACATGGTAAGGGTGCAGTAAACAAATTACATTGGATTACACTGTATGCTTCCAACCTTAGCTCAGACACATATAGGAGACGCAGGTACATCCATGACAGAATGAGGCATTAAATTTCTTTCTATATGCATTCAAGTCTCCAGCAAATGCTTGTTTGGAAGTATGTTGTATCTAAAGATATTTTCATTACTGTTCTTTCTATTGCTCTTATTTTAAAACTTCCAACATTAAACACAACTTTATGTTACATTTAG
This sequence comes from Chironex yamaguchii, assembly GCA_024741275.1. Taxonomy (NCBI): domain Eukaryota; kingdom Metazoa; phylum Cnidaria; class Cubozoa; order Chirodropida; family Chirodropidae; genus Chironex; species Chironex yamaguchii. The sequence goes on from JANTCA010021722.1 coordinate 22,873, forward strand.
CAAGTTATGGATTGGTGCATATATAAATATATCACACAACCAGGGTCTTTTCATGCATGAAAAACTGGCAGATTTTAGGTACAAAATCCCCAAGCATTTTGTTACAAAATTTACATATTAAACTCTGTAAATTAATTTTTTTAAAAAAAAAATATTTCATTAGTGTGAATTTACTGCTACTTTCTGATGTAATCATACCTGAGGTAGTTGAGGTCATCCAAATTACAAAATAATTTGTAAAAATGTTTTGTCAATATATTCCTACTGAGTGTTGCATGATAACAATAGCTGCATTGGAAGGCAGCTGACCAAGCTCGAACTTGCAATTCCAAGCATTATATATATTGGCTTGATATTAACAGAGAGGGCAATAAAAGTTCATCATGTTATACTAGAGTAACTCTTCTAGTTACTAATAGCTTACTATACAAAGAATACTAAGCAAGAACATATAAATCCATCCAAGAAACAATCATAGACATACCTTTTTATCACTAAAACCAAGGCCTATCATATCAGGAGCAATTATTCGTCCAAAGGGAGAGAGCAGATCAAATATAACCTATGATGAAATAGACCTTATTAATGCTACAGGACTTGCAGTTCTTCATGCCATTTTATATAAAAAATTTACATATGTATTTGTGTGTATACTTTAACAGGTTGTTCTAAGCATATTGTACAATACATATAAGACTCGTATATTGATATATTTTAGAACAACCTGTTAAAGTATACATACGAATACCAGATTCTTCAAAAAATAAACATCTCATATAATGTTTCAAATAATTCTTCTTCAGAATATATATTACATATTGTCA
>JANTCA010021733.1:0-23692 GCA_024741275.1 Chironex yamaguchii
GACGAAACCCAGCGGTGGGTAAGGGGAAATTCATTAATTTTTCTGTGTTTCGGCTTAAGCCTTCATCAGTGTCAGATGAAGGTAAGAGTGCCATTGCACACCTGCAACCAACCAGGCGTGTGGTGACCTGAGGTAGCACATAGCAACAACCTCCATTTTAAATTAATCAAGGCGAGCAATATTCATCACACCTGGGAGGCCACAGGCACGCCTTTACCAAGTGGTAACACTTGACAAATATATCAAAGCACTGTGTCTGTTGAGATACTACGTATATTGGACAATGAAGAAGGCTTAATCCGAAACACGGAAACCAAGTTTCAACTCAAAATTATTAAAATCAACTTTTGCACGAAACACACCAAAAAAGGTCTTTGATTTCATTTTCAAGATACAAATATGAAGAAAATAAGAACACCATTTTTGAAGGAATGGGAAAATGGAATGTTCAAACTTTTTTGAGCGTGACGTCACGGTTCTCCAACAAGCCCTCTCCCCTCAGAAAAGATAACACAATCCGTGTAACCCCTACGTCCCCCTAAAGACGTGACGTGTTTTTGCCCATAGATCCTCCAAATCTCAAAAAATATCTATACTCATGCTGTAATCTACCACACGGGGGTTGCAAAAAACCTGATTGCTAAGACATATGTGGACACTTGTTAAGGTCGTGTCTTTTAAACACTTGCACGCTGTGGAAAATTGACAACAACTGAAGGTACAGAACGAAATCTACTTCGCATGAAGTAAGGATGCATTTCAATTTGGCTTTTTTCAACTTATCAATGTGACAACACGAACAGAGATTAGAAATTAGCCATCACAACTAAGATCCAAAGGATCGAATTTGCATAAGATTTAAGAATTATCGTATTACATCACCTAACACAGAACCACTGATTCACGCAATTTGGGCATGAAAATTTACAAAATAACACTTCGTTATCATAAGAGCTGTGGTCGAAAGCAAAGAAATATTTTGACGTGACGTAAATTCTAAACTAGGATGAAGTCAAAAGATTTCTTATGAAACTAAAATCTTGATGAGTCACTTAAGGCTCAAGATGGCGAGGTCTGACATAACTTGCGCCAATTAATATAGCAGTGTATACATGCTTTAAACTTACCTGTTGAGCAGTGGCAGGTACAGCCACTGCCATAAGAGGCAGTCGTACATAATGCAGTTCTATAAAAACTTCCGTAAGTCCGGCTTTGTCTTGCGGTAACGAGCATATTCCAATTTTGACGTAGGAAAAAACGTCTCACCACTACACTGCCTTGATCCATAACCAATTCCACAATAAGAATATTGGAATAAGCAATACTCTTCTATAATCCTACGTCGATGATTGTAACAAAATGAATTACTAACAGAAAGGTGAAACGCCAAATGTGTCTCTTAACATATCCAGTCGGCCGACCGATCTGTCAAACAATCCTGGAGAGCGTGCGTCGTAAGGTTGTCTCTAGCATGACAAAGATGGTTAAAATAAAAATATGGTATGATTTTTACTTCGTGTGCCCTGGAGACGTTAGATTGTAAATAAATTTCATAGAGCAAAGATGTGGCATAGTATCAATATGAACTAAACTATGAACTCCATCAGGTCAACACGAATTGCGTGTGGAAATCATGATATAACGGTCACGAAAATTCGATTGGCTCTTATGACCTGTCGAGGCCTGGAAACGATAGAACAGAGCCACCAGAGGTCACTGCATGCCACTTTCTTTGTTTCTAACATGGTTTCTAAGCGGGCTGTCGCTATGGCACGTTCGTCCATAGTAATCCAAAGTATTCTCAATGCTACTGAATTTTGGTGGTAATACTAAGCTGATTTAAATTAAGTTCAGGCCCGGATGTATATCTCCAATAACCTGTCTGGCCCAAAGAAGTACTTCGATACACCTACGTAAATACATTTGAAACATGGTATATTGAGTAAGAAGGACTTGGAGAGCGCAGACCCCCCACTAAGCAACTCCCTGAATAGTTTGATAACGACCCCCCCTAAAATAACGACGTATAGTGATAATATGCAAAATAGGAGCATTCTGGATATGGGTGCGTGGGTACATTTGCTCCCTTATAGTCTTGGCTATATTTTTGGTGTCTGTTCCATGTACTTAGACTTATTTTTTCTATTGCAGTAATAACTCCAAATAAGTCCAATTTTGACATTTTTGCCAGGATCTTAAATAATCCTTGATATCTTGTGTAACCCGTTGTGAGGTATTCCAATTTTTGCCAATTACCAAGACCATTAATTCTTAATTACATAAGGATAACGCCAACAAAGCTCGATCTTTCAATGCTAGAGAATCGTTGAAAAAATGTTCTGAATCTTACTGTAACCCGGATCAAACAAAAAGTATAACCATGTTCCGACGTTCACTTTGAAAATTCCGTCACAAATCTGTCTTTACATTTTTGTGTTACGTTCCTTGCTTAGAAACCGACAAAAACAGACAAACAGACAAACACCGGAGAAGACATCTCCTTGTAAGGGGTATAGTTCCATTATCAATTCAGAAATACGTACATAAATTGTTGGCTTTAAATCACCCGAGTCTTTAAACTCAATGGTTCTTGGATCCAGTACTCTTACGACGTCCAACGTCAGTGATCGACAGGATGTGTTGGCCTCGTAGTAGCGAGGGATGAAAACAATTAGAAAGCTATTGGTTCTTGCATTGTTAGGCGAATGTACTTTTGAGTTTCAGTTGCTGTTATGCAAAGTAGCTGTCATTTACAAATTCAGTTGGAGGAAATATTGCGTTGATAGTAATAGGTTAATGGTTAAATGGTTGAACAATTACATCGACTGATGCCATGGCTTCTAAACCCAGCAGACAAGAAGCTAAGCCACTTTTCCCACTAGCCATGACTTAGCATCCAGTTATAGACATCCTAGTTAGGAACCACTCTATACTCGATTGCGAGCCTCTAACTACAACCTCTTACTACGACTACTACTCCAACTCACGTGTACGCAAAACTAGTTGTGGGCTTTGGAGGTGTACTAGTCTGACAGGATGAGCAATCAGCAGCTAACAATATAACTCCGTATAAATTCCCTGAATTCGCTACGTGGATCAAAGATGGAAAACGCGGGTCATGAGTATATGAAACTGACATCGTAGATGGCAAGAAGAGCTTTTATTATTAAAATTATTACAGTTAGGGGAAAAGGTTTCAAGAATATTTTCCTTATGATCTGACAATAGCAGCCACAACTGTAGCAACCCTCTGGATCTGCCCCTGCTAGTTCTTTCTTTTCTCGGTGGCATTACATAGACCCTTTTTGCTTTAGCTATTGTTCTTTGCCTCCATTCTGATTGGTTCTCCATATTCCTTGTTTGTCCAAATTCCTCCTTTGCTTTACATATGTGACCTATATAGTATCCATCCTTTTTACTCGAAAATTCGCGGATGGGTCGTCATTTTCTACAAAAGAGCGATATATTTACCCAATTTTTCTACTTTAAAGTCATTTACTAGCCCCACGGCAGTTCAATTTTTTACAGTTGTCTGTTCCGTGTTCTCTTCTATTGTTTGAAAATGAAAGTTGAATCTCAAGAGTGTTCAGCAGTGTGCACTGTATGACGTATTTGTGTCTGTCATTCGCATCCAATCACACCATTGCCTTTTAATTTTCGTTATATTCGATAAGGGTAAAATTGACATTTTGTCACTTTGCTCTTTTGACTGTTTGTTTAGAGGGTGCAACATATCCATTGACAAGTCAATCGCTGCTGCGATTGACATTACACTTCATGAAATTGTTCCTGAACAGTCCTTGGACGTATAAACCGAGGACAGTATGGTTCAGATTTTATTGTGGTTTTGCGAAACTGATAGCGAGCTATTTATTGTGAAATACAGACAGCTCTGTAAAGACGTAATGTTATCTGCATTGCAACGTCATTAAGAGCCTTCAGCTGTTAGAAATCTCAGGCAAACTCTGATTTTTTTGTTTAGATTGGAAGGAAATTGATTTGCAGACATGATACTCAAGTGGCCGACTGCTGTACGTATTGATTATTGTGTGCAATATGGGGCTGTATTGTACATTGGTTTATAAGAGCATTTTATCCTTTGAAGAGTATGATCATGCTGAATTTTTTGCAAGGTTTTACAAGAATGCAGACTTTGAAATAGTATTTCCTTAACGTGAACAAAGACAGTGGCTAAATATTCATTACGGTAAACATATTGCGATTTAAGAAACGATGTAAAATTTTGATAAGCAAGAATGCGCGGCGAATTTTGTTCTGTGCTCTATAACTATTCGCTTCAACGATGCAGCTAAACTCGTATCGAATAACGGGGGTTTTGTCCTTGATATTTTTAAGTTACTGTACAATTTTCTTAATTTTAAGATACCTAAAAATCTTTTGATACGAGCTCTCGAAGTAAGCTTCAGGTAAAATCTTAGTTTGATGGTAATCTATTCAAGTATTTCACTTTGACAGTTAACGTAGACAGCTGTGTTTTCATGCAGTTCTTAGAGAGGTGCCACAACTATTACGAAAGATATGCTCAATTTTATTATGTCAGGCTGTTCGGATTAAAAAAGTGTCCAGAAAGGAGATATTTTGACTAAAATCCTCATGGAGTGTCTTAAAACGTTTGGGGATACATTTGTTCCTTGGTTTACGTTAATATTGAATATATCATAGCTTAGCATGTTCTACATTAACACAATCTTTTGAGATTTTACCTGTATCAAAATGACAAACTCAATCAGTCATAATAAAAAGTGGTTTCTTATGTCTCTGACATTCTTCATTTTAAGGTTTTAAAATATCTAATCGCATTGGTATGTAGTTTGCCTTGTTTTCTATTCTTTTCTACGAATTTTTTTGTAAAATAGATGTTCACATATATTTTGCAGTAAGAGAATCCTTCTGCATTCAGTTAAGAGAGCTGTAAAAACTGATGTTTGTTTTGAGTCACAGTTAGTCTATTTCAAGGAAGCAATATTTATCTGAGCATGTAGATAAAACTTTCCAAATCTACTACAGATTTATTCAACAGAAGCACATGACAACGACCCATGTTATGACAAAATTCATCAAAAACCCTTTTTACACAGGTCTTTTCGATAATTTAGAAACTTAGCTTGTGAAATGAAAAACATGATTACTGTTAACGTTTCACCTGAAAGTCGCTGAGAGCACCTTTTATGGTGCTAAGTTACCTTTTTTGACGATATCGTTTAAGTCTCTACTTTACGTATTATCTTTACCACATGACTAAGCCACTTTTGCAACTATTATTCGGGTGACCGTGCTCCCAGAGAGATGTAATCAATGACACCGAAGGTGAACTTGAGGCAAGTACGTCTGGCCCCTAAGTGATATTGTTTACTAAGCCACTACTGATCATTTCTAGACCTAACAAAGCGAAGAAAAATGTCGAGCAACAATCTTGATTTCCCAGTTTTGAACATTGATAATCAGAGTGAGAGCTAAGCTAATTAGCACACGCCCACCGCAACAGAATGCTATAAAAAGAGCTGCAAACAAGGCCAATTTTACCGCGACAGTTTTGCCGTCCTAAATTAAGGCTTTTCATTATGGTTTGCAATGTGCTTTTGAAATTCATAGTGCGCACAGGTTTGACTCAAGATGTGCGACACCTCGACAGATCAATTACTGCCATAGCACAAGAGAAATCGAATTCCTAAAACTGTATCTGCATGCTTCTAGGTCGGCATGCAAAACTGAGCTAAACATATAGACGTTTTGCAAAGACAACGCAACAGTATAAGCGTAAACCAACATAACAGAGGAAGTATTTATAAAACAGGATAAATCTCTTGTACATTTGTTGTCAACTCAAAGCCACAACTGTATGAACCTTGCTCGATTTTTGCTTTGATCGAGTTGACTAGATTGCATCATATGACCATATCTCGATTCTCGTTGCGTTTGCACTGTCGAGTTGCAATCTTCAATGGTGACATCAAGCATTTTTCAGCAGCAAATATTTCTATGCTGCACGAAAATGAGGAAAGAATAGAATGATGCATGTGTTACTTGTATAGCACAAAAACTATAAATAGTCAGTTTATGAAGTTAAACCAAACAAGTGCACTCTTCTCATTAGGACTTGAACCTTTACGGACTGAGCTACTGAGACACAGGTAAGAACAGTTTTAAATTTATACTTTATCACTGTTGTATTCAGGTCCACTAATGGTTAGCATTGCATTTTGTTCAAGCAAGATATGTAATTGTGGGCTCCCCCTTCCATCAATTTTCAGGAAGAGGGAGCAATCTGAACTCTACACGGTACTATATGGTGTAAACATATCAGTTATCATATAGCGAGGATTTGTTTAAGTTAATCAACAAAAAATTGCAACTGTATTTAAGTTAATCAACAAAAAATTGCAACTGTATTTAAGTTAAACGAACCGTGCACCTCTGCTTGCTCTTGTATGTGCTATATCATTAGCATAAGTTATGTAATCCTCTCGCGTAATCGTTTATTAATCCTGGAGCAGTGGTTAGAGTTGTCCACTTTCATTCCGAAGGTCGTGTTCGAATCTAGCTATCCCCCATGTGGAAAAAGGCAGGTTCTCCATCTGTAGTTTTGTGCAGAACAATGCAAAACAAGTCTGCTTTGCTTTGCCTTGGAACATTTCAACACCAATGCCGCTCTCGGGAGGAGAAGCTAATTAAGTAAGATTCTTAACAATTCCACCGTTTAAAATTCCTTTAACTTCGCCTGCAAAAATCCTTTCAACGAGGGCATATTCTAAACTGGGTTGACAGGCGAAGTGTTAAACAAATCAACTTACAAACACTAGGATTTCCAAGCAAATTTAAGTCTATATAGCATTTCGTCTGCTTCATCTGTTTTTTCTACAGTTTACTTTTGTTAAACATGAAATTACAACCGGAAGGCATTATCTAGCGAAAAGCTTTAACAAAGATTAAGTAAAAGTTGTAACTGCGTACACATCCATATTTTGACACTTTTTAAGAACACTTTTCTTTGACGTAACTGCAATTGACAGCACTCGAATCATACCTGTGTTTAATTACATTATCCCATACATACGTAATATTAAATGCATCTTATCTATTTACAACCTCAGATAAATGAACGCCTGCGACCTGTAGAGTAAGCTACGTGCGTTTTTCATGTCCTTGAAGACGGACGAAATCGCTTGTTCTACACTTAGGGTCTATGTTCTTCGTGGTCTTTAGATACGGTACTTTAACCCTGTAGTTTGGATTACTATCAATACAATCGCGCAAGAGTCAAACGCCTACTAGACTGTACGGGCATGGATCCATGAGAGGTGTGGCACAAGGGAAATATCACAACACTATTACTGAACTTGTTAATATTGTTGTAAATGAATACGGGGTGGCAATAAACGGGGTGGGTGGAAAATTTCTCTAATTATAATAAACAGAGTGATTTGGTAGCATTTCCTTTAAGTTGGAAGAGGTGGGTTTCTTAAAACATTTTAAAAACAAAACAAAATATGTTTTCAAGAGGACAATAGAATAAATTTCTTAATTAATAAGGTTTGTATTTCTGCTTTTTGTTTTCAATTCACCTTCCTTACGTTACAACAAACTTTGTTGTATGCATTTTGCAGTTTCTTCAAATGGGGAAGAAAAATGAGTTTCACAAGTTGTAAACAAAACGGAAAATAAGATTTGTTACTTTCCTTAATACTCAGTGGGATTATTTCAGACGCAAAAATAATAAACGGATGGTCTGTAATAAGGATGTTCTGGGTAGATTTTTTTCATAAAATTGATAACGAGAGGGAAACGTTTACTCGGGACTCAAGAGTAACATGGTTGATTGATTACAAATTTGAGACTACCTTTACGTGGGAGCAAACCTTCAGCAGTGGGTTAGTGGAAGAGTGCGGAAGGTTGTGGGTTCGAATCCACGACCAGATCGTACCAAAGACTCCAACAAAAGACGATTCTGTGTAGTATAAGTGGATCAATTGTATGCAAAAGATTACAGTCTGCAGCACCGTCGGTTTTCAAAATGACGTTTAACACACGCTAAGGACGGGCTGTGTATGTTGTGTACATTGAATTCGATGCCTTTGAAAAGTAGGCATTACTATTTATACTAAACTATTTACATACCGCATCATAGGCTAAGTGGTAGAGTGCTCGCTTTGCGTGCAGACGGTTGTGAGTTCGAATCCACGATCACGACATACCAAACACCTAAAAATGGTACACAATGCTTTTCGGCTTGGCAGTCAGCACCAGCGGAAAAGATTATGGGAGGCAAACACACGGTGTTCCCCGTGGGCCAGTCCCCTACTGTATTATTTACTGTGCTTGTACAGCTATGTGACCCACAAGCTAAGGAATCGGAGATGGGCGCCGACCTATGCACCAAAATAGTGTGGGAAATAATTTTACTTTAAGTGGGTGCAAATGGCAATTATCGGATACCTTAAAGGTACATGGACATGCTAATTCTGCGCGTGTATCAAACCAAACACCCAAACGTTTGCAAAAGTAGATGATCGGAGTCGAATGACCAAGAATCTTCGCGACACTTTAGTTGGGCGATCTAGCACTACAGACGAGACGTTAGATTTGCAGTAGTTGGACTCTGATTCCAAAGTTAAGTGGTTCGCTAATACAATATCTGGTTCTTCTTAGAGCAACATAACTTCCAGTCAGAAAGGAATAATATGCCTACACTTAATAATTAAGAACGTGGGAGTCACGGTGACTTACAGCTGTGGCCACAGCGATGGATAAGGGGAAGGTTGATGACTTCCAAACCACGCCATTAGACATCAAAACCATCGCAGCTAAAGTTCATTATCATTAGTAAGGCCTCCTGTCCAAGAACATTTATTAGTTGCTGCATGAGTATCAGCGATGCTCTTTATCTTTCAATGATGAAGGCTCTCATCTTGAAGTAAGGTTTTCTTTAAGGGCTGCCAGACCACGCGGCAAGAAGATAAAGAATATTACAGCAGCTCGGGAACTGCTCCATGTCAGCGACCAAGGAGTGTGAAGGAGACGACACTATCTACAATACAGCACACATCCAGTCATTATGATCTCGGTTTTTGCGTTAATCATAATCAAGTTCGCGCTAAACACGCAGTAGTAAAGTTAGACATTTGAAGTGACCTGTGTTGTCAAGCTAGATGATATTCTAATGACAAATGGATGAACTCTAGTTTTTCTCTTGCAAAAGACGTCTTTTATGGCCTTACGATAGCTTCTTCTTATAAGCACATACAAATAGGGATCTAACATAGAATTCGCGTACGTCAATAACTTGAAGACATAAAAAATTCGAAAGTCATGCAGAAAACTAATTTGGTCTGCATCGTCCCGTGCAATCATGAAGTACCACGAGAAAAAAGGCAGCCAGCATAAAAGGAAGCATATAAAAAATGCACTCAGCCGAATTGCCAGCCGTACATCTCTTCGCTTGGGATAAATTAGAGTTCTGGCCGAATCTGTTAATATTGCTTTCATTCTTCTCTTACTCCGAATTGCCTCCCAGAATATTAAGAAATACGAGATCACAATCACAAGGCATGGGATTAGAAATCCAAACGAAAAATTAATAATACGATAATCCATCACTGTGATATTTTTCCAACTCAATTTTTTATCAACTATTGTCAGTATTATAGCATAAATCCATGGGATAAGGAGTGAAAATAAAACTTGCTTTCTGCCTACTACAGAACGATACCACATCGACTTTGTGATAACCAAGCATCGATCCACAGATACACAAGATATGTTGACGAGAGAAGCAATCTGTAAACACAAGTCGAATGAGCCCCAGACAAGGCTAAGTTTTTTCATCTCATGTTTTCCCAGTCGCCAGCCTCCAAAGATAAACATGGCATGAAAACTCCAGATAATGACAAGCCACATTGGCAAAAGGAAACTACACGCAATAAGATCACTAATTGCCAGGTTGACGGCAAAGAAATTCGTTGCATGAGATCGCGTAGCTCGTGATTTCAAGAATGTGACTATGACCGTAAGATTTCCAACCAGACTTGCAATGCATATGAAACAAGCCAGAATCAAAAATACTAACATCTCGGGATAAGAGAACATTTTGGTCATATCATTCTGTAGTTGGTTGTACGACTTCTTGTAAAATAAACAAGGGATGTTCAGCTTCAGTCCAGACTGAGAATTGCATTCCAAGTAAGAGGATGCATTCTGTCGCACTACTTCACTGCAGATCACTTGAAACTGGTAACTTGGAGCTGCAGAAGTACAATTGACAGGAAAAGTAAGATTGCGAACTCCATTATAACAGATATATATTAGTTCCTGTTTGTTATAATTGACCACACAAGGGGCTCGTCCTCGCGTTCTCCACAGACATGGGTAACAAATTCCTTGTGCCATGTTTTCATTCCGTGCGAAGGAGAAATCCAAAATAACATCATACGCTGCTTTTAAAGAGAAAAACTTCTCTTGATATATATTTGCGTGTGAACTTCTCACCTGCTTTATCTCGTCACTTTCACACTCAAAAGAAACCCTTCATTTTGATTCAAAGCGGTGTCTAATGCTAGCGCGTTTCTTTATTCAAAATATCACTGCTTTTCTTCTGTTACTACTACGGAACTAACAGGCAGTTAGCAATGCAATTTTCAACGCAATTTACGCAGATGGTTGCAAATTAATGGATTAGTCAGTCAGCTAGCACTTCGTATCCGATAAATTTTCAGTATTTGCATTCGTATGTTTGATAAGCAGCTTCTCAATGAATTTGTCTTTTTGACATGACAGCACGGTCAAATATTTCCAGTAGAAAATCACTGAATGGCAAATAGCATCAAATTAAGAGTTTACGAGGGCGGGAAACGAACACGAGAAATTGGAAATATATTTACAGAAGGCATCATAGTGACATGGTAACAAAACCAAAAACATTTTGAGTTGCTTTTGTTGTTTATTTGCTGTTTCTTGTATAACCATATCTAAAACAATACCTAAGAATGAAAAAGGAAAATACATACTTTTTCCCGCCACGAACAACCAGGTTATGTCCATATAAGGGATGTAAATTTTGACTGATAACTCGTTCCGGGCGCGTCATTGGAGGCAAAGTGCGACTACGTAAAAATAAAAAGTATTATTGTGACCTCCACCCACTCACATGGCCAGAAGTTATCATTTCAGTACTTCGATTTCAAAGATAGTGCTGATCGGAAATGTGGTTGTAAACCGATAATCCATTTCTATAGACACAGTGTCAATAGAAGCAGTAATGGACTCCCTCGCAATAATCAAACACAAGTTGCAAAGAAAATCACTCGGAGCTGAAATGTAGAAGCAGCTTGACATGCTTAAAATGTTGTGTCGTCTACATTGATCCATTTTAGCTTTATTTGGTACTTCAACCATACTAGTTACAATCGTTAATCCCTAAGCAAGGTCAATGAAAATGGCAGGAGTGATTTACAATTTACTAGGGTAGTTCCGTTTGGCTTCCGCTAACAATAAATTCCTTGTAATAAAATGAACTAGAATTATTGAACTTTAGTTGGTGTATTCATTGTCCTATCAAAATAAAGTCCATCTCAACAATAAAGAAAAAATAACACAAGACGCGTGATCTCGTAGCATCAACCAAACGTCATTATGGACACCTAAATTTGCTCTCAGATTTCATGACACAGTCATTTGGTAAGTGGTATCTGACAACAACCAAAATGAGATATACTAAATCGATCAATGTGAAGCAAAGAGAAGGTATCGAAGACAGGTAACAGGAATTTTCTACCGATCACTTAATATATTTTACGCAAGTATGAGGGTGTAGGTAATACTAATACTTCTACTGCTTAACTCTAAAATTCTAAATACTTATCTAAATAACCAACTTATTCCTAAGTTCCAGTCTTTGTTTTTAGATTCATAGCAAAGAAAACCCGTAAATATCAAATTTCTCCACAGGGTATCAAAAGTCCGACTCATTAATAAAAGTTAACACGTAAATTTCTGTCCACGGCGGAAAAAACTTACAAGAAAGGATATTACCTATATCCTATAATTATAATACGAAAGAAACTCCAGCCATTCGACAATTCCACACACATTTCCTGACATCTTCCACTATGTAAAAATCCAGCGTACATTATGTTTCAATACAAACAGTAAGGAAAGATTTACACCTGTAATGATCTTAATCATTAGCGCACATACTCGACCGGCAACGATCTTAAATATTGGCACGTGCACTCGACTGCCAACGATCTTAATTATTGCGAAAAGTACTCGACTGCCAACGATCTTAATTACTTAAAAAAGCACTCCACTACCAAGGATCTTAATTATTGGGAAAGCACTTTACTGCCAAAGATCTTAATTATTGGGAAACGCACTCGACTGCCAAAGATCTTAATCATTGGGAAACGCACTCGACTACCGACGATTTTAATTAGTCCGAAATGCACTCTACTGCCAACTATCTAAATTATTGGGAACGCATTCGACTGCCAATGACCTTATTTATTGGGAAAAACACACGACTGCCAATAACCTTATTTATTGGGAAAGGCACTCGACTGCCAATGACCTTATTTATTGGGAAAGGCACTCGACTGCCAATGACCTTATTTATTGGGAAAGGCACTCGTGAGAGAAGACATCTGTATACGACTTACAATACAATTAGATGTCAATCCTTTCACTTTGAGCTCGATATAATTTCTGATGGGTAGTAACATATTTTTTTGAGATTCTCTATATAATTTGAAACACCACTCAACTAAAAATCGAGTTCACTTTCCCGTTCCCTCAAAATAACAGTAACAAGGCATGTTTTCATTCTGCTGCTCATTCGACAGTAAAGATAAAGCAAATTCATCTCTAGTAATATGAAGCAACCTGATAATCTTTATGCTCTGTTTCATACAAATAATTTGCGCATGCCCGTCGACACATGTAAGGAGAATTGTGACAAATGGAACTTCTGAACTGTCCATCCATTTGCAGTCAAATCGCGCTAGCTTCTTTCACCAATCATATCAACGACCTACAAATAAAACAACTTCTGTAAATTTCGGATAAAATAATCAAACTATTCTCACCAAGTTAAATAAAAATAACTATAGTTCACTTCTATTCAATAACTATATTCTCACCAAGTCGTTAAGACAATTCAAGGTCAAATGGATCAATATGGACGAGAAAAGCTAAGTGAATGTATAAATGTCCACTAATTATATAAATCGTCTACCAAGTACTCAAATATGGGAAAGAATAAAAGCTGTGACCACCGGAGATTCGAACCCAGATCTCACGACCGCAAATCTGACGCCTTGTATACGGAGCTAAAGTGTTGAAATGGTCGAAAGACTTTTAGTCATTCAACCCCTATTGTCCACTCATATTACTGGGTCTGTCTATTGGCGAAAACGCTATCAAGCGGTTTGTGGTTTTGTTCTTATAAGGCATCTATTTCTCGCCGTTTGCACTAGTTCCACATGGAAGTTGACAAGATAGTCTTGTGTAAAGCAAAGAAGTAAAGTTATGATTCCAATGGTCACAATATACTCCTGTTCTTTACACAAGACCATCTTGTTGACTTGCATATGCAACCAAATATAGGACTTGGAAATAGTGGTTATAGCATTAATAAAACGCCTCTGTTGGATTGCTGAGTTTGGGAAAAAAGACAACCGTTCTGCACTTAGCAGATACTAACTCTTATGTCATGCGAGCAAATTCTGCTTCTTACCATGTGGTACAAAAATGTAACAAATGATAAAGAACACATACCCCCACATACCCCAATAATAAATGTATCTCATGGTAAAAGGGTGGTAAAGGTATTCCTTCACAAGTTCTTAGTAAATGTGCAATACCAGCAGAAAGAAAAAAGTAGTCGTTAATAAAAGTCGGATGTGACGCATCATCGCTTTCGGCAGATGGTATCATATCCATGGAAGGGTTAGACGCAACTCCTATCCCTTGATCAACTTAATGCCCTCACCCTCCAACAGCGGTGTTACTTATTATGCCGACCTCGAATACATGCCAGACATAATACAACCAGGGCACCTAGACAAGGTATAGAACTCAGGTTGGACGTTTTGAAACAAGCTCAGTACCACCAGACCATTGCGGTGTTTGTGGTGTTAAATACACTTTTCAATAGTGACGCACAGGGTCAATATATTCTAATCAACTTACACGAAATCATAGTACCATTACAGTCAATAAACTTAAACTTACGCTGGATTCCATGAGTTCTGGTTCGACACATCTGTGAATGGCACTTGTAACAACTTCGTCCAACAGAAAATACACGAGGCTGCAAACAATTCACCAAAAGAACAGAAATCCAATATCTGCCCTTGCATTACACCAATATACAGATATTAAATAGTACTATTCTCTTAGGTAACAAAAGACGGCAATTAAAATGTTTAAGGCCAAATATATAGGGCGGGGAGTGAACCAACCTTTGATGTATGTTGAGAACTGTCTGTCTGTTGATAACCCAGAGGAATTCAAATAAATGGCAAAGATATATAACACGTAGCCTTCGCTATTTCTCGACTTACAATACAGATGCCACAAGCGTGTCCTACCCTCATTGCTGCCTTACCATGTACGACGAGTCTCAAACAATGAAGAAAGCTTTGCAAGTTTTATTTTCTTGGAATTCATGGAAAATGCAGCACAAAACTGATATGAGGCGCAGTGTTGATGGTGAAATTGAAGTTTAGGATTACCACGGAAGCGACAATGAGAGGATATTTTGAAAACATATTCGAGAATTTGATTTGAAAATACAATTCATGACTCGTCGTAAATTCTGCATCTTAGGAGGCTATAATTACCAATACATACAAAATGAAAGTTCATAGTTCAAAACAACAATAATATTTCTCTGTAAATGAAAGTATCGCAAAAAACAGTTGTCAGCCAATTATGTTTTCGGTGAATTCAGAAGCAATGTATTTCTTCCACATGTTCTGTGTGTCGGACTGCTGCGTTACAATGACATTGGCGGCATAAACTCACCACAGGTACACAGATATTTAATTACTTCTTTTATGGTGTCAACGGCCGAAAGTACCATTGTATCACAGTAAAAAGTAATAAACATTTAGTCAAAAGACTTACTTTTCGTCACTAACGAATCTCCATAAGTAAAGTTGCAAATAATGTGTATCAACTTGAATCTGTTGTAATCCATATTTGCTGAAAGTACGTAGACGTACACACTCCAGAAGGGTCTACAACGGTAAACATAAGGAGGAACATTTAGAATATTGTTAACTAAACATACTTTAGGAATCATGGTCACAGTGGTCAAGAAGAAAACCTATTAAGGCTAATGTCCTTTCCGTCCGGTTCCGTTTCTTCTTCCCAGGTTCCTCAGTGCAACCAGTATTTGTTTCAGTAACAGCTTCATTTATTCCTTTCCAGTTTATGCCATCAAAACCCATCCTCATTACATCTAATACTTAGTTTCTTTATCAGTAAACAAAAATACCAACATTTCTCTCAATACTAATTAATCTTTCCGTGTACTGAGTTACGAGCCCCTCTAGAAAATCAGAGCTAATTTGCATTTCATGCCACTTGACGCCTCCCCCCCACACCCCCCGTAAGCAAGGCCAAATTTGTGGCCGACGGCTCTGATTGAAGCCCCATATAGCCTCCCTATCAAGGACAAGATTTGGTTCATAATTTTTTGACACAAACCAATTATTAATTGTTCGGATGTTTTAGATATTTTGCTACAATTCCCTGCGAAATCTTGGGTCTTATTAGGGAAACTATACTTTCATCCACTTTTACAAATATCTAGTATACACAGCCACATCTACAACACGGAGATGATAATAAAATAATCCATCCATATGTCCGGGCTAGTTTAATAACAACGCCAAAAATATACGACTAAACCTTTTAACCGGGAGCGTATTTCACTACTTACAGAGCCCTACCTTTAAAAAAAAGTTCTTATCTCTCTGATTGGACCTAGGACAAGCCAATTAGATTTTAATTGTTTGCTATCAAACAAAACAAAGAGAATTTTTGCTACGTTATGGCTATATCAACCAAACAGAAGACCGAACTATGACGTGGCAATTTTGTGTAACACAGGTTCGTTCGGATGTTGGCTTTAAAATGAGAATGATGGCGAGATATCAAAAAGTTTAAAAAGTCACTTAGGTTGACCTAATATTAACTTAACCAATACGCATCCCACGTATTCTTTTTATAGAGAAGGCACAGGTTTGATTGTCCCTCCAATGTTTATCACATAATAAGCATTTTTGACTTCTAACATTTTAAGGTAGACGCTGGTTAGTAAACATTTAGCTGTGAAAATCTTGCCTCTATTTTTGTGAAAGTGAACCGCCTATAGGTAAACCACCTGCCCTCGATGTTTCTTTGCCGACAATTCAAAACTACTGTGCTTTGATGGCACTATTTTGAATGAAATAGTCAAAGCCGATGCTAATGTTATTTGCTATTCATGGTCCTCTCAAAGTATGTTTGTGGCTTTATGTGGCTTGTTTTGTATGTGTGCTTGTGTTAGTGTGTGTACGAACGGGCGGAGTACTTTTACTAAATTACGACTTCCTGAAACAACAGAATTTTGAAATCCATGGCCAAATTTTTTGCGGTAGAATAAGACTTATTTATGTAAATACCGAGGGTGAATTGTGTAGCAAGAATGTTTAGAAGTAAAATAGATCCTTGAAGGAGGAACTTTGAAGTTGTATTGGACAGGTAACGGAGGAAGGTGGTTGAGAGTCGTAATGCAACAAATGGTGCAAAAGATCAAACAAGGTTCAGTTAACTTCATTCTCTTGTGTAGCGGGTGGTTTAGACTAAAACGTCCTCCATCATTTTCTCAAAAATAACGGGAGAGGAAAAGATAAAAAGGCGGTATACGGTTATTTTAGTGTGTCGGGAGTAAGAACTCAGAAAGAATTAACAATTCCGGAAATAAAGGTTTTTTGGTAGCAATGTATGAATTCAGTGACTCCAGAGAAATAAAGGGTGAGGCAATATATGCTATGTACAGAAGAAAAAATATGAAGGCCCTTTTTAAGCTAAACAATAGTAGGTTAATACCAATGCTAATTAAAAGAGCTTCCCTTCTTGATACCTTACGCCATGCTCCTTAATTTGGAACATCTACAACATCTGCAGTTTCAAATTCTGCCAGTTCAGTTAGTTATGCCATGATAATAAAACAATTCCAGCTTTCTGGCGACACGACTTAAAATTTAAGACTTTCTCTCTTCCTGTAACTCCACGTTGACTTCATTTCTTATTACATATTTCTGAGTAAGTGTAGCAAGTAAGATGACATGTCTTTTAATTAATAGAATACTATAAAAGTAAATTGTGCCTTTGAAGAACTTCACCTCAAACGTTCACCTAATGTCCACTTACACAAGACTTAATATTTGGCCAGGAACGAGTTGTGTGGTCATTGCGTAAACGGTCAGTGCCTAATACGACCAAATTTTGAAGGTAAAATAAACTCGTACTACGACAGGGCATAGAGATACCTCATACCTTCAAGGTGATTTTGATAATACCAGTTAACACTGACACCTTATTGAAATCAACTGATGTAAATATCTCTATCCTCTCCGAAAACAGTTTTTGTATTGTGCTGAGAAGACCTGTATCAACATTGGAACTGAAAAGAAAAAAATATACAAAACAAATTACAATAGCGATTAAAGCCAGGCAACTAATTATACAAACAATGAAGGTAGAAGTCTTGAACTGAAACACAAGCGCAAGTATTGTTAAAGATAATACAACGAAGAGGTAGAGATTATCATATTTATCAACTTTAAAAACAATTATGACCCTATCTTTTAGTACGGGAAGAAGCCAAAATATAGAAATAAGGAGAGGGCGCATCACCATCTTCTTAGCCCTTGAGCCTCCCAGTTGTGTAAAGCAGACTGAAAGCTATTTAAGAGGGCCTATCCACTGATAGTGTGCTTAACTTACACAATCTTTTCGTACATGCTGAATGACGTGCAAGAGAGTAGTATGTATTATTTTTAAAGTCTTTGAATTAACTCACTCGGCAGAAGCCAGCACTCTCTATAAAAATTCAAGACACAGGGCAAAGCCATCTGGTATTATTTGGATTTTTTGGATTTGAGCTATTTGGCCTCTTCCATCTGGCAATCATGAATGTGAAGTAATCCTCATTAACGGAGACATAACAAAAACATAACAAAAGACAAGCAACAAAGACAATACAAAAGACAACAAACAAACAAACAAAGACATAACAAAAGGCAACATACAAACAAACAAAGTTTATAAATACTACTGACACAAATAAACAAAACAAAGGCAAAAACGCAACCTCGTTCTTAGAGGCACTCATACTACGTTTGGTCTCGTTACCTGGTATTATAGCCAAACTGCGCTCGCGATGCATTTGCGCGCGTGATACTGTAATTATGGGTCCATTTGCTCGAATCTGAACTGTGCGCCTTCCGAACTCCCTCTTCGAATAGATAGCCAACCTACACACAAACACATGAAAGCAAAATAAATGGTCTATTAAATCAGCTTGCAAGTAAGTTATGTGGTCACTTAATTACTTATTCAGTTACTTAGTTCATCAGTTAGTTAGTTAGTTAGTTGGTTACTTAGATAGATAATTAATTAAGTATTAATGGGATTTAAAATTTAAAAACTAGCCGAGGACTGTTGTCTCTTATCCGCAACCCTTTTGTAGTTTTTTTCCTTTTTTAACTTTTAAAATATTTATTTGCTCTGTCCTTGTTCTATTGTTTAAAACCGATTTATTTTTACTGTAAATACAATTGTATTAGTGTAAATAAATTCAATGAAAGCTTATTTACTTATTTAATCAATTACTTACTTGACAAGTTAGTTAATTACTTACGTAGTCAGTTACTTAGTTTGCTAGTTACTTACTTACTTACTTATTATATTAGTTAGTTAGTTAGTTAGTTATATAGTTAATTTTGAAATTCTTTATCGCTGATTAATATTAAAAAACCAAGAAAATATAATTACGCTGAGTTGTCCATAGACATAACGTCATCTACACACACAAAATGGCGCGTTTTGATACTTGAAACATTGCAATGGTTTGGACCATAGCAAGAAAAGAAAATACAATCATCTTGCACGTACCTTTGAATCAATTTCGGTTACATCTTCCACAACTCTTTTCATCACTGCTCGCACAGTACGTGGCTCAATGGTATTCAGCCAGTCACGTGTTTCAACACTCTTCCGTATCATCTACAATGCAAGAATACCGATATCGTAAATGATCGAATAGACGCCCCAGCTCACCGGCGTTTATTCGAAACCGGCGTTTATTCGAAACCGGCGTTTATTCGAAACCGGCGTCTATTGAAATGTATAAATGAATGGGTCTGTTAGAAATGAAGAAAGATAAATCAAACGCAAACACGGCTTTTTCATGCAATGTCATCCGTCTTTTCTTTTTACCTCTGTTGGCTTTTTTCTAACATTACAAGTCAGAATAACAACATCTATTTGAAATTAATATCGAATTATATCTTTGGAGACCTGGCGTCTCCTTGTAACCGGTGACTGTACAAAATCGACGTCCACTCGTCTGTATGATGTAAATAAGAACGTTATCTCCCACTGCTCTACGGGATCCCGAATAACGTTTAAAGACATGAATGTCAAATAATGTCAGGCTAAACCAATGCAAAATAAAAGTATTTAATTACCTGACTCAATGTAACACCTTGTATTTTTGCATAATAGTTTAGAAGATCCTGTAAATAGTTGGAAAATGCTTGTTAAAAGTGTTAAAATTGAGGTGACTCGGAAAAAACCTACGCATCCTAGGGGCATAGAAAACACTAGCAGTGTCTTTCTAGAAATTTGTCATATCAAACTCCACAATCCCTAGGACAAGAGTTATGGACAGATCAGCAGTAGCTGCACTCTCATGCGGAGCTCAAAAGCAGGTATCTCTGAAATGCTTCATTTTGATCCACGGATCAAATAGTGGCACTCAAAGTGTAGTAAATGTTTGTCAATAAAGGGTGGGGGTAGAATAAGCATCTTTATTCACAAGCTGAATTCTTTAATGCAAATTGAAGACATAAAACAACATTTAAGGAGACGATTTTCTGATTCGTATGCACGATATTCATGCTCATAAGCAGAGCTGCGTAAAGTACAAGTCTAGATAAATGCAATTCTCTTAACTCTTTTTAGCTCGGTACAAGTTAGGCAGTTAATTTTATCGACTGGAGGCACTGGTGTAAAATAATCGTGATTTGTAAACAATGAACACGTAATTCATTTGGAGTTAAGGTTGGAGATAACCCCAGCTGTGATGAGGATCACCGTCACAAAAGCAAGGGATCGAGGTACAAACAGGGAACCCAGACTCACCGTAGTGACACTCTTGTAATGTCTCTTGAAGATCACCCTTCTGCCATGTCTCAAGAGGTTCTGATACTAAACAGTTACTCGACAGTAACTTTATGCTTAACACGCGTGAGAACTGGAGTTGAAATTAGACATGCGAACTTAGCAAACATGATTATTCCACTCATCACCTATCCAGATTAAAGTCCGTCTCTATTCACGACAAAAAACCACAACATCAAGCAACTGGTGAAAGAGTAAGTACAGTACTCAACGGAATACCAAATGAGAAAAACATTGTTTGAATTTCACCTGTGCACTGTTCTTGAAATCCAGAATGATGTCATGGGCTGATGTCACCACACATCCCATTCTGATTTCCTCGTCGACTGGAAACCAGTCTTCTTGAATTGCAAACTTAAAGTGGCAATAAGAATTACATTTACTCCACGGTTCTGAAGTTAAGGATTTCATAGCATACAAGCGAACGCTGGATAAGCGAAGAAGTGTATCGGTATATGGATGTCAAACAGAAACAACATCCAGAGCACCTGACCTAAAGAAACATTACAAAGCATTTAACCTAGGAAATATCTAAGTAATATAAAACATTTCCGATCTCAAAGTTCTCATGTCACACCACACCTACAAATCACCAAACTGCTTCCACTATGGGAGTCACGTATGAGAGAATTTACGCCCACATCGCATCCTCGTTTCCCGATTTCATAGAGCAACAAAAACCACAAATGATTACTCCTAAATTATTAGTACTGTTATATAAATGATAGAAATCAATGCAAATAGCAAGAGCAATGTTAGTTTAGTCATTATTAGTGTAGTTTTCATCTTGACAGAACCAACTCGTTAGCTAAACATAGAGCACCAATCACAGGAAGGAGATTAAGGTCGATTTATAGGTAATGACGCTTACTGCAGTGATGCCTGTGCTGCTGCTAATCCGTGAGAGCATCAACCGATGCCATTTACAACTAACACTGGTCATTCTGCTCTTGGTTGATAGCAAATAAACTAGGTCTATTTTGAAACCCTGAAGCCGAAAATCGCATTGCTTTTTTAACATCAGGTCAACATTAGCCACTATCGACAGAGGTAATTTTTAGTATCATACTTACATTTCTGATTAAACAAACAGGAAACATTAAATGAATTTACTTATTTCGCTTTATTGAATGTTTTGATTAATAACAGCAACAATCTACGTCACTTGGAAAAAATTGCCGAAATTTTTCTTACGTGAAATAATATACAGCAACACCAACGTGTTATAAAAAAATATTGATCCTAAAAATCAAGATTATTTTCTCAAAAAAGGTTTTAATTCGATATGATTTTTATAGTTATTCAAAATCTTGAATCAAAATGTCTGATTAAATAAATAGGTTAAGAAAATGGTAAAATAACATATTTAGCCTCTTTGGAGAAAGTTTCCTTTTCTCGATTTTGGAGAATATACATCTCGAGCACAATTCCGGCAATGACCCCAACAATGAAGTTCTGAACTTCTTCAAATTGCTAGTGGCGAAGAGTCTATTGCGGATGCAAGTACCACTGCTCAAGATGACAGGCGTGCACCAAATCTTCACGGAAGTACACGGGCCAGAGCCAGGAAAACCCAAGAATACGGCTACGAAACCACACGCGAATCACAACATGGAATGTTAGGAGTCTAATGGCAGGACAGCTCAATATGATTATCAGCGAAGCACAACGTTATAACATCCGCATTATGGGTATCACGGAGCAAAGATGGGCAAATCAAGGTCATTTCCGACCTGACAAAGGAGGTATGCTGATAAATTCTGGAAGAGAAAAATCTGGACTGGGAGGCATTGAAATATACCTGAACGATGCTGCCGCCAAGTCTCCTCTGGTGTATATTCCAGTTAGTGATAAGGTACTGACACTGAAAATGCAAGGTCAACCAGCAAATGTCACAGTAATCCATGGGGCATATTGAATAAAACATAGTACTTACCAAATGACTTGTTGTCTTTTCAGCAAAGTCAAAGGACAATCTTGACATCAAAAGTACCAAAGAGGATGGAGTCGGAGTACCACTATTATCAGCCTCACAAAATGACTGAACAAAAGAATAAAATATACGTACATATATAAAATATGTCCCCACGGAAAACTTACATGACTTAAATTACAGAAGCTTTATTTTTTAATAAACATGATATACGTACACTTAAAATTTTATGCCGAAATCCTCTAAATTCCCTCGCCAAATGAAATCGATAACACTTACCACTCTCTTGGAAAAGGCAAGGATGCATGCCCAATTTCAATCTAAAATCCGACGCGGTCGTACAACAAAACAATTACTGATTTTCCTACATTTTTGGAATACCCAAAGCATGTGTTAGTTATATTTAGGTGGCAAAAAATTAACGTAAAAGCAGTAAAATCATTTATGTTTATTAATATAAACCTATAACATACTTTGTAAAAATATTGAGAAAGAAAAAAGTACGCCACAATAGACGAGGCATGTCAACGGGATGAGCAAGACCAAGGGGATTAAAATACTGAAAGAATGGATTGCTAGAGAGGGAAAAAGAAAAAGATTAAGAAGAATGTGGTGAAATGAGATTGTGCAATTATGAGGCTCCAAGTACATGCTCGTGGCGCGAGATAGTCTAGCGTTGAAAAATGAGAATGCTATGGCATGACAGGCAGAAAATGAATAAGTGGATAAAAAAATGAACAAATAAATGAACGAGTTAATGAATGAATAAACGGATAAATGAATCAATGAATTAATTAATGGATGAATGAATGAATAAATAAATGAATGAGTTAATGAATGAATAAACGGATAAATGAATCCATGAATTAATTAATGGATAAATGAATGAATGAATAAATAAATGAACGAGTTAATGAATGAATAAACGGATAAATGAATTGATGAATTAATTAATGGATAAATCAATGAATGAATAAATGAATGAGTTAATGAATAAATAAAAGGATAAATGAATCCATGAATTAATTAATGAATAAATGAATGAATGAATGAATGAATGAATAAATGAATAAATGAATAAATAAATGAATAAGTTAATGAATGAATAAACGGATAGATGAATCAATGTATTAATTAATGGATAAATGAATGAATGAATAAATAAATGAATGAGTTAATGAACGAATAAACGGATAAATGAATCCATGAATTGATTAATGCCCAAATAATCGCATCCTTCTCTCTTTTGCTATCTCCAGAATCCTACGCTGTGCACTGCCAGCCATG
>JANTCA010021744.1:0-18642 GCA_024741275.1 Chironex yamaguchii
CATTATCATCATCATCAATCATTATCATCAATCATCACCATCATCATTATCATCATTATCATCATCATCACCATTATTATCATTATCATCATCATCACCATTATCATCATCATCACCATGATCACGGTCATCATCACCATCATCATTATCATCATCATCATCATTATCATCATTATCATCATCATCACCATTATCATCATCATCAATCATTATCATCAATCATCACCATCATCATTATCATCATTATCATCATCATCACCATTATCATCATTATCATCATCATTATCATCATCATCACCATTATCATCATCATCATCATCATCAATCATTATCATCAATCATCATCATCATCATCATTATCATCATCACCATTATCACGGTCGTCATCACCATCATCATTACCATTATCATCATCAGCAGCATTATCATCATCAGCAGCATTATCATCATCAGCAGCATTATCATCATTATCATCATCAGCAGCATCACCATCATCATTATCATTATCATCATCAGCAGCATCACCATCATCATTATCCATATCATCATCATCATCATCATCATTATCCTCCTCCCTCTCATCATCATTATCATCATTATCATCATTATCATCATCACCATCATTATCATCATCGTCATCATCATTTTAGAGTCCGCTATTCCATCGAAGCATGGTTGGACTGTTCATGCAAGAGCAGATCTCCACTGTACAAATTTGTGTAAGCTGTCGAGGAGGACCCTTATTTGCTGATCCTCACTGATAGGATGATCCCATGTCTTGTATTATCACCAATTATTTCTTGATGGTTCCAAGCGGCAATTTTTATCATCTTTATCACTATTTGTACAACATCAATCCATTCTGTCAAAGGCAAGTAAGCACACGTGCAACCCCAAATGCACCTGAGAAAAATTAAGTACAAATTTTATCACTCTTCTGGTTCACTAGACTCTGCACTATAAGTATAAACCATGCACTTCCTTTAAAAGGATTGCTTTGGGATGCATATTTTGTTTCTTGCATGTAAAAATCTTGAGAGGAGGCCTGCAACTTAAATGTGGATGCTGACATAGAAAAGTAAAATGATCATCAGATAAGACAGAAAAGTTAAAAAGTTCTTGTCAAAAGTTATCTCTCTCAACCAATTTGTTGGAAAGAGGTTCATTCAACCTTGAGTATTAACTCATGCAACTGTAAAGTGATGCAATTTAAACTTAATGTGCTCAAAGAACCAATCTTTTAGCTGTGTGTCCCTGCTCACTGTCAACAGTTATACAGAAAATTGCAGAACATTTGAAAATGTAATCTGTGATGTTCATGTTGCTATTGGTAACACTATAGGTAACACTAGTTTAATAAGCAAAAAGCATGAACGTCATTCAAGCTCATCAGTTTTAACTGGTAGTCTTTGAATAAGATGTACAGCTATGAAATGGTAGTCTTTGAATAAGATGTACAGCTATGAAATGATTCTGCATGACAGAATTCATCATCTGGGATCATCATCTCAAAAACAGACAGACTGGTTAAAGTCACGTCCAGGGTTGCAGCAGGGCTCATGACTGATTAAACCTATTTGTGCCCTGCATTGGCAATCTCAGAAACTGCAATGCAGAGTGTCGTCATTTGGTGCAGGTGATGCTGCTTACTTCTGCTCTCTTTGCCAAGTGTTTTGGTTTACAGTCAAAGCATAGAGGATCTTCACATACTGAGGTATGTAAAGCAACAGCATTCCTCTACACAAACTGGTCAGGTGCAAAGAGCTCCCATGAAGTGTGGTAAATGTGCATGTTCAACATTGACTCATTTAAACAGAAGCTTAGGTGTGCCTGCAGACCGGTTCAAAGCTTACCAAACAAGAGCTACTTGCAAAGGCACAAGTCCATGCTATGCATATGAGCAAGCCATTTCAGTTTTCTTTTACTGAGCATAGTTGATATTGAAGGCAAACCAGCCAGCTCACAAACGGTGTTTTTTATCACAGTTTCTAGCCATCAGATGCTGAGGATCTTGCATGGGTAATGCAGGTAAAAGATGCAAAGTTGGTGTTTGTGATGTTTGTATGTTAGTAGATTTAGGTAGAACAAAATCTCAAAGGAATATTCAAGATGTCAATGAGTATTTCTATTGAGTTGTAAAGATGCTTGTAACATAAGTAGATAAGACAACTAATTTTTGAATCTTTTTATTTTTTTAAAATCAGGTACATTTGCTATAATTTGTTTGATGGTTGGTGAAGTAGTTGAGAATAGAGCTATAGAAGTGCCTATGCCAAAAACAGCGATGACAAATGCATCACAAGCATCAAATAGCTCTTTGCCAGCAGATTCTGATGATTATATGTTGAATGCAAAGGTCCAAGTTGCAATTGCACTTTCATTGTCTGTAGGTATCATCCAGGTAAGTGGTTGCCATTGTATTTATGTTTCTTGGCATTTACGTTATTGTTTAACAGATGCAAGTGCTTTGATGTATAGCTTTTTTCACAATCACTACTGCTCATTATATACATTTTTGGTATCCATTGCTTTTAAAAGTACTGGACGTTATGTATTGGATTATAGAACAATTCTATGCCACACATATCAAATATATAGTAATAATCTCTACGTATATATATAATATGTATATATATTGAATATGTATGTATATATGTGTAGAATATATATATATATCCAACATAATTCATATTATTTCATATTATTTTTTCATACTTGACAGGTCTTAATGGGTATTGTCAGACTTGGGTTTGTTACTGTGTATTTATCAGATCCCATGATCAGTGGCTTTACAACTGGGGCTGCATTTCACATTTTTAGCAGCCAAGTAAGACATTTTCTTGGGCTTACGCTGCCTGGTAGTGAAACAAGAGGATTTTTTTCATTGTTTAAAGTACGTATACTTTTACATATATATCTGGGTGTCTATGTATTTGTCTTTTAATTGGCTAAGCTTTATAACTTTTTTTCTTCCTTTTTTGCATGTCTGTTAGTCTCTGTCCATCTATCTTTTGTCTATCTGTTTGTCTGTCTGTCTATATCTATCTGTCTGTCTGTCCATCTATCTGTCTGTCTGTCTCTCTGTCTGTCTATTTAGTTATTCATTCATTCATTCATTCATTTACTCATTTATTTATATCTATCGGTCAGTTATGCTCACTAACTTTCTCACCCACTCACTCTGTCGTGTATATCAGTAGCTAGCCAGGTAAATAAATATGTACGTATGTAAGCTATGGATACTGCTGCTGTTGTTTTTATTCTTGTAACTATCTTTGTTTGCTTTGCTATTACAGTCATTAATTGGAAGAATGTAAAATCTTATGTGTTTGGATTTGATCATGAAACTTCTTTACGTTGCCAGTCATGTATGATTTTTTTATGCCACTGTGTCTCTAGACAATCTTATCAGTTTATCAGCACTCTATAACGGTATTTTTTCCATTTATGTTGTAGATATACATCTACCTTTTTTCTCACTTGAAAAATGCTAGCCTTGGTGCTTTTTTGATAGGATTCGTTTGTACAGTTCTTTTAATTATTATGAAATACGTAAACGAAAAATTCAAGGCAAAGCTCAAATTTCCAATTCCAGGAGAACTTATTGTGGTAAGTACTAAATATTATTTCTGTATTTTTGAATGCTTGTTTTTTGCCAGTTCTTGTAAAATCACCTTTTCTCCTCTTGTTGTGACTTTTGTTCTGCCACTCATGCCTGTCTAAATTGTTAATTTCTGTTATTTTCATGACCTTGTTTATGAATATGTATATATGTATATGTATGTATATATGTATATGTATGTATATATGTATACATTTGTATATGTGTATATGTATGTATATCTGTATGTGTATATATATGTGTATATGTATGTATATCTGTATGTGTATATATATGTGTATATGTCTGTATGTCTGTATGTGTATATATGTGTGTATATGTATGTATATGTGTATATGTATGTTTATGTGTATATGTATGTATATCTGTATGTGTATATATATATATGTATATATATGTGCTACAAAAAATCAAGGTTGTACTGGCAAACATCCATAAACATTTTGCACTGAAAGGTAATGAGCTAAATTCTCTTGCATGAGTTGCTTTTGTTCCTTGTAATTTGGTTGGACTCTCACTTTTAATTCACAAAGGTTGTATTGGGAACTAGTATATCATATGCATGCAATTTTCATGGAAACTTCGGAGTACCAATTCTTGAAAGTGTTCCAAAAGGGTATGTACATTTTTAACTGTTTTCTTGCTATTCAGTATGGCCTTTTTGTTTAAAAGATGTTGTTAGTGCTATGCCTTTATAAATGCCAATGTTGGGTTTTTTTTATTTTAATCACATTGGCATCAGCATAATTTTCTTTCGGTTGTATCTGAACAGAAACACTGTAATTCAGAGTAATGATGGTTTATTGCAATGAAAGCAATTACAGTAGAATATCAAGTAAACAAGAGAAAGGATTAATCACAGTTATAAAGTTGCACATATTCCTAATGCTACAGGATATATTCAATGACATTGTTACATACCAGTACTATAAAATCATTATAGACCGAATGTTATTGTTTGGTATGATTTGGCTTTAGAACTCACTTGCTACTCACAGGCTGCATCATGTTTTTGCTTGGTTTGTAATTTTTCAACTGTTGTAAGCCTCCATGTGGTAGCTATTATTTTATCCATTTAAGACAATGGAATTTGAGGTTTATTTTATAAGTAAAATTTAAAGTTGAGGGTAGATTCTATTGTCATTAAGCTTTGATGTGAAGTCTGGTAATTTGAGAAACCTGCTGGGCTTATGCAAGTTACGTAACCTGGTTCTTTTTTAGGTGGTTTGATTAGTTAGACAATAGAGAATATATAGAACATTGCAATTCAATTCGCAATTGCGTTTCTGTGCTCTCTGCATCTAAGTTTTTGTTACATGAGCATAGTGAATTGATTGCAAAGATTTGATTGGTAGAATGTTTGCAGAGGTTTTAGCACAGAGTTCTATGTGACTTAGTGTAGGTGTTGACTTGTGTCGATGGGAAGTGGAATTTGTGTGTTCACAAGACCAGTGCTCGCCTGTATGTACCCTGTAATTGATAAATGAATAAAGTAAGTTTTGAAATACTTTCAGTGACCACGGAGCAGTCTGAAAGTGGAGGGGCTAAAATCAAACCAACTACCTAAGTGGCCATTTTGACTCAATAACAAAAAAGTAATCCCTGCAGCACATTACTAGGGCTCAATGCAGATGCCGCATTTGAGTCCCGGAAAAACTAATCTACCATTAGCGAATTCTTATCAACTCTTTCAAACATTATTTTTTATTTTTGGAAAATGTGGGGGGCTATAGCCCCCCAAGCCCCCCTGTTCTGCGGTGTCTGACTTTGTTGGCAATTTAAAGCAGCCAAGAATATCACTGGCCAGCACTGACCCTTATACTTACATGAATTATGGTTTAATAGCTTGTCATTTATTTACAATTCCTCTCTTTAAACTTTTGATTGTAGAGTACCTGCCCCATCATTGCCCTCAATGTCGGTAATGAAATTAATTGTTGTGGAATCCTTTACTATAGCAGTTGTTACATTTGCTATAAATGTTTCA
The DNA here is from genome assembly GCA_024741275.1 of Chironex yamaguchii. NCBI lineage: Eukaryota > Metazoa > Cnidaria > Cubozoa > Chirodropida > Chirodropidae > Chironex > Chironex yamaguchii. The sequence continues at coordinate 5,610 of JANTCA010021744.1, forward strand.
CTTGTTAAGTCATTTGCTAGAAAAAATAATTATCCTGTGGATCCAAACCAGGTATGTTCTTAGCACTCACTTTAATGTATGCTGTCTTGTCAAAATACAGGTGCACCCTTGTCACTGTTTCCATGTCAGTGAAGGTCCAAAACTACAAGGACTTTGTCATGCAAATTTTTTGGTATTATTTACATTTTGTCAATTGAAGATTCTTGCATGTATTCGGAGATCTTAAGAGGAAATTTATCTTACAGGGAATATATCATGCATTTTAGATTGCTCCTCGCCCCCTCACTCTGATACTTTCCTGTCCTTTTGAAGAAGAGAACAATCCATGCATGATTTTTAAGCACCTTAGGCACACAACAAAAAAAAGTATATAAGCTAAAAATGGAACCGGACAATTTAATTATGGCATCACAGACCTTTTGCATCACAGACAGTTAAGTAGCATGAACATATTTGATGTGAAGAAGGCATCTATTGAATGATCATGTGTAAAGTGTCTATGCTGTTATTCAGTGCATCTGGTTGCTTGTGATGGTAACCCATTTGTCATCTCACTCTACTTTTCATGCCCATCTCATCCACGCATGCCTGGTTGTTGTTGCTATTGCCGGTTGATGCCCAGGAAGCCAGCAACATCCACGGGTTTCTCCCAGAGGTCCTGTATGGTGAGGTTGGTGGGGTCTTGAGGGCAGGTGAAGAGATGAGGGACGTCATGTGGCGTCCTGTTGTATTTGGGACATCGGTTGTCCACTGTTTGATCCAGGCGGTGAACGTATGATTTGGTGAATGAGCTGAAGCTGGAGTGGAGTTGGGCCGGAATATTCCAGGCTTTCCTTGTGAGCTGTTTCTCTAATGGGTGGATGTCTGGAGGGATGTTGTCCAGGAGGGGGTTTGGGCCCAATTCACTCTGAGCATCGTCAACGAAATACGTGTGAATGTGTTTTTGGGTTTGTTTGGGGTCCGGGTGGCGATTGTTTTCAACTGTTTTATGAAATTTGGAGTGAAGCGTAGCTTTCTTGTTTCTGGGGGCGGGTTGTTGGGTGACTTTGTGGTGAGCTGGATGGCCTGGCTGCAGGAGCAAGGAGGTCGGTATGTTCTTTACTGGGCAGGATTTTGGTTTCTTGGTGGAGGTGTTCTTTGGAGGTCATTTTATGACAATGTAGGTTACCAAGCAGTGAAAGGGTTATCAATATGCATGTAAATGGATGCAAATTCTTTCCTTCAAATGTAGAGATCTGACCAGCAGGACCAGCCTTGCATATGGTTTCAGTTTTTATTGTAAGATAACTATCAACGAGTGCTTGGTTTGGTTGTGGCACCGACCCCAGGCCCGACCCTGGCTAAGGAAAGCCTACCTCACCTTGACCCCAACGTATATCTCTGGTCGGAGATTGGTCTGAGAGTCTAAGTTGGATTGCAATCCAGCACAAATTTAAAATAGCACCAGAAATAACCGGTGGAAATGGTACTCGTGTATTCCCAAAATTCATTGCTCTTGAAATGTAATTTGCGAGTGCTTGGCTATCAAAGTCAAGGGGATTGCGATAAATATGTGATTGATTCTGACAATCTTGGGTAATAGTCAGAAGACGACAATGTCTTGATACTTGGCTAATTAGTAACCTGAAGACTGACTGATTTTTGTGCTTCTTTGTATTTTGATGACTTGTGTGCAAATAACTCGCTTTGGTGGATGCCAGTTCTTCATATATGACTTGAGTATAATACGAAAACGATTATTTTAGTCTTAAGTGATGACTTCATAGGGTTGGTGTCCATCCAGGAGCTCGTGCCCAGTAATTGCTCATAGTTATCCTGACTCCCACCCAGACCAGGTAATTGCTCACCCCGACAAATTGGCTTTGCCGACTGGAGGCTTCTGTCAGCAGATGCTGGAGTATCCTATTTTAAAAGTAGAATATAGATCAAAGATATTGACTTATTTAGACTACTGATAATACCTGACATCAACAGTACGGTAGGCCTTACAGAGAGCATTTTAAAAGGGATAAATGGTTTTTTTAATTGCAGGAATTAGTGGCATATGGAGCAAGTAATATTGCTGGTTCCTTTTTCTCTTGCTTTCCCTCGGCTGTTTCATTATCGAGGTCTTTGATACAAGAGTCTTTAGGAAGTACCCAGGTATGGTGTTTATTGGGTCTTTATTTGGTGTCTACTTATTTATGTGTTTACTAGTTTGTTTATTTGCTATACATACATACATACATACATACATACATACATACATATAAACATGCATGCAGACATACAGACAGACAGACAGACAGACAGACAGACATACATACATACATACATACATACATACATACATACATACATACATACATAAACATTATTTATAGTGATTAAACAATTTATTGTCTGAGCATGTAATTATAGATCTATATGTATACATATATATTTATCTATGTTTGTATATATCACAAGGGATTTGAATTGAACATATAAGACTCTTGTTGTTTACTTTTGTCTTTTTCCCCTTACATTATTTTCACATTTCCTTTTATTAATTTTGTTTTAGTTAACAGGTGTTATCTCTGTGGTCCTAGTCATTTTAGTCTTGCTGTCAATGGCTCCATTATTTGAGCCACTCCCTAAGGTAGGATCAAGTTTTCTGCACTGAGTTTTGTTTGCATCTTCTAATCTCATTATTTTGCCCTTAGCCTCCGCAGCAGTGGCTTAGTGGCAGAGTGCGTGTTTTATATTCGGCAGGTGGTGGGTTCGAATCCACGACCGGACCATACTAAAGAGTTGAAAAATAGTCCATGATGCTTCCCTGCTTAGCACTCAGCACTTACGGGACCGATCATGGAAGTTAACCACACAGTGCTACCAGTGGGCCAGCCCCATACTGTAGTGGCCCAAATGCTACGCAACGGAGATGAGCGCTGCCCTAGATACCAGAATACCGTAGAAAAAAACAAGATGTAGTCTTGATAATAATTAATGGTTTCAGTGAAATACAATTTGCCATCCTGACACAGTGACGGCAGTATTTCTTTAACAGAAATGTGTACTTGTCAGCTACACTCTTCACTAATTTTAAAACAACACGAGCCTAGAGTATAGCAAAAATGAAAAACAAGCTGAGACTGACCTTTGTAGAGTTATGAACTGAGAAAACAATTAAAAAAGCAGATGGAGTTACCCTGAGGCATCTGAGAGACAAGGAAATGATGATTTCCTACATATGGTTTTCACACTAATTTTTGCCTTTAATGTTCATAGGCGACCATCCTTCTTGTACCGCCTGTGTAATAACCGACGTATTTTCATGTTTTAAATTTGTTCAATTCGTTAACTTATTTATTAGTTGCTTTATAGAATCGTTTATCTTTAATTAAGCACACAAAATGACACTAAAAAGCATGGTTCTAAAAAGTTAAGAACATTAAAAATAATGTTAATTATTGCAGTTTAACAATGAAAGAGAATTTAGGAATAGTAACCCTCTTATTCAAAGTAGTTTATTTTAAGTCATGTTCCTTGCCAACGTGTGTTATTTCAAATTTACTAGCTCAATAGGAAAGATCGAGAGACTATTAGTCATTCAGCCCTGATTGTCCACTCCTGATATTGGATGTCTGGCTATTGGTGTATACGCTTTACAAGTGGTATTTGTGTTGTGCCTACAAGGCATCCATTTATCATCGTTTTCTCAAGTTCCATTTAGACCTAGATGATCTTGTGTAAGGAACAGCACAAAAGTGATGATTGTGGCTAATGAAGCTTTGAACCTAGGTCACCTGATTGTAAATCTATTTGTACTGAGCTAAACAGCTCGACGAGTAAGGGCGAAAGACTATTTGAGATTTGACTCGATCGCCCACTCATTTCATTGGGTGTCCGTCTTCGATGTATACATTTATAAACGGCATCAGTTAGTACATCTCTTGTGAAATCTCATGTAAATACCTCATTGGCTTGGTGCAGATTTACACTTTTTGAGTATAGGAAGGTTTGCTAAGGGCTCTAGTGCATGCGATTTGGCTAAATTTATTACACAGAAAATAGAATTGTGGGCATACAAAATTCTTAGTGCTGCTCTTATTGCTTTTGATGTTTATAAATCGTATACTTAATTGAGATATTCAAGTAAATTTTCTTGCTTTCTATTTCTTTGTTTTTTCCACAGAATTCTCACATCTCAATTCTGACAGACCTTCTTTATCTCTTTTGCATCGATTGTATTTTTCTTAATCTAATACACCGCACTAGCATACAGTCTCTGGTTCATTAATTTTGCATCACCATTTTTAAGCATACTTGTTAACGAGTGTGACTTATGCCTATATCAGGGTTAGGGAATTTTTCTCAGACGTTAGCGTTTTGTGAGAGTGGGCTCCCGTAGCCTTCTCTTATCAGTAGTATTTTTTTGTTTGTGGTGACGCGGATTTGAACTCGGGACCACTGGCTTGCAAGATTGTCGTCTAATCAAATATTTCACGGGGGCTCTTTGCGTCAGTTTAGCTGTGTAATATGATATAACCTTCTTTTGTAGGCCGTATTGTCAGCTATTGTACTAGTGGCTTTGAAGGGTCTTTTTAAGCAATTCAAAGTTTTGCACCTTTTGTGGAAAGTTACAAAAATCGATGCGGTAAGTATATTGTGATTTGGTGCTAATGTTTCCTGTCCGTGATCGTTTGTTATTTTTTAAAGTTTTCAACCTCAGCGCGGTTGATGACATTTTCATGTTGGGAACCACTGCTTGCTTAATCTTCTTTCTTATCTTCTGTCAACTAATTAATAAATCAATCAATCAGTCAGGATAGCAGGCAGGGAGTCACTCCGTAGGTCAGTCAGTCAGTCAGTCGGTCGGTCGGTCAATCGGTCGGTCAATCGGTCGGTCAATATGACTTTTATTAGGTGTTATCCTCTAAGCGAGTCATAGGGTAAGGCATGAAAATGTTTTCAAACATACACATCACGCGGGTTATTAGCTTGGTCATATGTCCCTCCCATCCTTAAGACTGAGGGGCACCCAGTGTATCATTTTATCACTGTACCATAAAAGGATATTGTCACAAACATGTCGCTGCCTTTGTGCTTAAACATTGTCGATGTAAAGTGTTTTTGTCCACTCAAAATGATCTTGTCTCGCCCTTCGATGTCCTGAAAATACCTGTCTATTCATATGACTTGCATCCAAGTTTTGTAGACGCCTGCACAGACACTTTTATTTTATTCACCTGATCATCGTTAGTATAGTCCACCTGTGGTTTATAATGAAATTAGCACACACAGAACTAATTTACAATTCTTGTGTCAGACATTCACTTGATTGAGTTAATGATTCAGTCAAACCCACTATTCGAACAATACTTGACATCCATGATCTTAATCACTATATTTTGTGGTATCGCCAAACTCTGAAATAAGATTGCTTCAAATATATTGATAATCGTACCCAGTTTCCCTCAAATGGCGTAAAAGAAAACAGCCAAAAGATGTCAGTTTATTTTCGTTATGTTAATGCCAATTGTTAATGCCAATTGTTAATGCCAATTGTTAATGCCATCTTTAAAACAGAGCTGGAATGCAACAGGTTTTTCCAAAAACTTACCCAGTTACATCCAGCTCTCAAATTTGCGGTTGAAAAATAACAAGACTGTTTACTACCTTTTTCTTGATGTTTTGTTGGAAAAACTGACACTAATTTGCGAACAACAGTTTACCAAAAAGCTACTTTTGTGGGCAAATGCCCCAGGGCTTGCCCTCTGACCAGTATGTTTTAGGTTTAAGGGCCAAGTGCCTTAAAACCATATGCCACAGGTCAACCTACGCCATTTAAAGGAAACTGGGTACGATTATCAATCTATTCGAAGAAATCAGATTTCAGTAATGATTAAGATCATGAGTGTCAGGTATTGTTCAAATAGTGGGTTTGACTGAATTATTAACTCGATCAAGTGATTCACTGATACCCGAATTTTGTATCAGATGAGTATTCTTAAGACTTTCAGACGAAAAAAACTTTTTAAATATGTTTTCAGCGCAATGTCGCAAATTCTCAAAGTGATTTTAAAATTTTGTACCACAAAAATGGTTTGAATAAAAGAAATTGTAAAAGATGAGAATTAAAAGAATTTATGAAGGACAAAGAATTAGTTAAAATAATTGCAGGAAAACAACATTCCTTCTGTCTAACAAATCTTGGTTTATGCAACCTGGTCTAAGCTCTTCGCTGACGAATGCATTTGGTAAATGTCAGGCGAGATTATTTTCTTACGGAGAAAATTTCAGTTTTGTAGTATTAATAAACTTTTCAGCCTATTTGTAAATGATCAAATTGCCAATTTTGGTGTCATAGTACCTTTTTCCTCTTTTTGTTTATACTAGTTTATTTGGTTTGCAAGTTTTCTTGCTGTTTTTTGCCTTGGAGTGGATTATGGACTTGCTATCGGTCTAGCCATCACGTTGCTGTCAACAGTTGCAAGAACATCGAGGTATGATTTTTATGTATTTAAGATGGTTATCTGTTTTTTGCTTTATTTTCCTATATCAATCTCACTTTAAATTGATTTTTTCCTGCAGTTTCCAGTTTCCTAGTACAAAGAGATATTTATGTATTTTTACAAAACTGTATGTCTCTTTTTTTATTGACCTAGTTCTGCAGTTTCCAGTTTCGAACTTCAGAGAGAGATTAATGTATTTTTGTATCCAAGGTCATATATAAATTTCTCCAATTTAACTGGCCTAGGTCTGAAGTTTCAAGTTTCGAACTGTAACGCGATATTTATGTAAACTGATGCATTGTTTTTGTAAACTTTTAGCCCATCGTTTTCGTTACTTGGTCAAGTTCATGGCACAGACCTTTACAGAAATATTGAAAGATTTGACGTAAGAAATTGTTGGAATTTGTCTTATGCCTCCATCAACAATGTTGTGTTTCTCTTCTGTCTTTTGTATGTTCTTCATCTTTTTCTCCTGCGTTATTTTGTTCTTTCTCTTTCTCTCCTGTGTTGTGTATGTTCTTCATCTTTTTCTCCTGCGTTATTTTGTTCTTGTCTTTTTCTTCTGCTTTTGTTTGGTCTTCGTCTTTCTCTTTTGTGTTTGTTTGTTCTCTGTCTTTTTCTTCCGTGTTTGATTATTCTTCGTCTTTTCCTTCTGCTTTTGTTTGTTCTTTGTCTTTCTCTTCTCCATATGTTTGTTCTTGTCTTTTTCTTCTGCTTTTGTTTGTTATTTGTCTTTTTCTTCTCTGTTTGTTTGTTCTTCGTGTTTCTCTTCTGTGTTTGTTTGTTCTTTGTATTTTCTTCTGTGTTTTAGCCCATAGTAATGTTGCTGTCAGCTAAGTAAATTGTTCGTAATTATTAAGATTGGTTTTTATAGTTTCTGGATGTCTTGGAGGAGTATCTTAGCAACTTGACAACGTCAACGTCGGCTCATTGAACCCACGAAAGTTCATATTAAGTGTTTCACAAACTTGAGGATGACTATGATAATAGTTACTCTTTTCATCAACCGAATTTGCTCAATTTATACCATAGATAGATGGATGAATGGATGAATGGATGAATGGATGGGTGGGTGGATGGATACATAGACAGACAGACAGACAGACACTGGCTTGGCGGAGGTTGGCACTTTTGGAGTGCTTCTAGTTGTAGCTTGGATAGTTTATTTCAGGCCAGTTTACATCTGGTTTCTTCGTACGAGTTTCGGTGTCTGCTGTTGTTTGCTTGCTCCTATTAACCACGTAAACTTTATCCTTATTTAGGTCAAAGAAGTGCCAGGCATTAAGATCTTACAATACCATGCCTCGTTGTATTACGCCAATGTTGAACATTTCCGAGAGACTGTATTTCAGATGACAGTTGACCCTAAAATTGCCGCCATGTTGTATCCGAAGGAAAATGATTCGGATAATCCACCAACAGACACAGATAGCAGCGATACCGAAAGTGAGACAAATGATCCATCTAAAGAAATTGAAATAAAAACATTAAAGGTATTATTTTTTGGTTTTTGCCATCAGTACTGTACTCTTGATCTTTACTCTAATAGAACATACTTGATGTGTACTTCAGTTCACTTTGTTACATTAATTGGTGCCTTGATGTTAGTAATGTGATTAGTATTTTCGTTATTAAAAAGGTGCATTATCCATTTGGTATTATTAATTGCATCAATTGTCCCCGATTACATCTGTGCCAAATTGTATTTGTATTCCACTGATACGTTTCTTCTACCATTTAGCATCAGTTACCCGTCGTTGCATGTGTTATCTAGCATTACATCATTTCCTTGCATTGCATCTGGTGTCTGCAGTGCATCAGTCGTGTTGCTTCAATTCTGCCTTGTTGCGTCCGTTCTGCCTTGTTGCATCGATTCTGCCGTGTTGAACAATTCTGTCGTGCTGCATTGGTTTTGTCTGAATGCTTTGGTCTGTCGCGCAGTATCCGATGTGCAATAGTTCATAGGTACTGTTATACTGCATAGATTCTGTTATATTGCATAGGTACTGTTATATTGCATAGGTACTGTTATATTGCATAGGCACTGTTATATTGCATAGGTACTGTTATTTTCCATTATTTCTGTCATATTGCATCGGTTTTGCCACTTTGCAACGTTTCTGTCTTTTACCCGGCACTGCATTTGTGGCACCTTATGACTTTGCAGTGCCGTTGTCGCATTATACGTTCGCTTTTATTGCGTTAATTCTTTAGGTCAATGCAAGACGAAGGACAAAATCCCTTACTATAACATCTAATGGCGTTACTATAGCCGATGAGCCAATGGAGGACGTAGTATATAATGCCTTTAATGACAACTCATCAGCAGATAATGTGAATACTATTATTTTGGATTGCAGTCAGCTTGCTTATGCAGATTCTATGGGTGTGTCCACATTGGCAAACGTAAGAGTTGTGTCCCTAATTGAGTATTCTCCTTACTCTGCTAAGGAGATGTTGTTTTCATTACCGTTTGTCGGTGTCTGTTTGTTTGTTTGTCTGCTACCAAGTTAATACGATAAGTTACCATCGGATTCTCACAAACTTTTACCAGAGGTGTATATTGGAAGAACCCATTTTAAACATTTTGAAAAAGATCTGGATAGCCGTCTGCATTCTTGATCATTTTTTAAATTTCTATTGATGATTTCTCATGGGGAAAACCCTGTTACCATGACGTTTATTTGAACATTTATGAGATTAAGTAAAAAGAAATCCCACCTATCTCTGCTGGGTTGGTGGAAGAAAGTGGCGCCCTCCGAGGGCATCTTGCTATGTGATTCATACATTACGGGCATCTCATAGACGAAGTTGTCATCTGCTGCATATCAGCAAGATCTGTCACGTCAAATTTGTTCATTTGTTATCAAATGAAAGCATTTGAAAAGGTTTTATTTCTTGTGGAAGAAAGTGTGATGGCCTTTTGGTCAGATTCATAAGACCCTCGCTGGCTTGATTCTTGGTTAATCATTACAATGTAACATGTTCGGAAGATGAAAGAAGCATCATGAAAATTTTTGACTATATGGACTCAGTGGAAGCCAAATAGACAGGAGTTTTATCATGACGTGAGTCGTATGCTTTTTATGAGCTGCGTGAGGCACTCGAGAGACACTTCTCCCATCATAAAATGATAAAGCTCCTGTCTATATGAAAAAAGCAGTTTTTCTTCTATAAATTGTAGAAAAGATGTTGCCTGCAAGGGTATAGTACAAATTTTTTAATCTGAGTGTCGCTCATTGCAAAGTCGAATGACGCAAACTAAACATTAAAGCAGCGGTTTGATTAACAAGATAGGTAACGATTGAATTTAGAAGTATGAATATCGTGCTCATGCAGGAAGCATGAAGTAAACAATAGGTTCTGCACTTTTAAAATTCGGGGAAAGGGTATTTGAGTATAAATTCTAAATACGCGGCGGCATTTGGGCAGTGTATAGTTGAGAGTTGAAAGAGGTCTAAATTTTCGCCAAATTGTATTGATTGTAAGTGTTATATGTGATTCTTTGTATCACACTAAAGCCAAAAAGCTATTTATAAAAAGTGACTTAATATCTTTATAGTACACAACTTCGAACTAGCTGATTACCAAAGCGGTGATATTTGTTGGCTACTGCTCAATGTATGTTTTGATTTCAAAACCAGATCTTTAACTCGGTTGGTTCTACAAAATCTTAGGTATAGCTTGTAAGTAGCATATAAGTTTGATTGTAATCATGCCTGGTCACTCGATATCGAGGATACCTGTTAATTCACGTGGCTAGCAACCTTGAATCTTAGACGCTTCCACAAGTGCATTTACATTACTGATCTAAGAATTACCCGCAGTGCCTACAGTACATATGGTTTATACTGCACATTAGCACTTAAAGAACGAATTTACAGTTCTGAAGACTGAACACCCTTGATCTCAACCACAATGTTTTGTAGTCTTGTGTTAGCTTAGCCATCCGATGCCTGCTTAACAGTTTCATTGTACCCAATTTCCCTCATAAATAAATTTCCCACGTGGGTTGACCCGTGGCAAATGGTTGTCAGGCACGTGCCAAAGATGATGCAGAATGTTTGATTGCAGCTGCCACTGTAATGCCCCACGTATTAGACTTTGGTATCATGGGGAGGTTAATTCAGACATACCAAGTAGTGAACAAAGGGTAAAGGTATTGATTGTGACTCGACCATGGAGCCTTTGGCACACCATGCAGACGTATTGTCAGTTGGTCGTTGCTAGGTCGATTACGCCAATGTCTACTGCAAAATGATCAGGAGAAGCACTGGTGTAAAGCAGACAAACTTATCTAGCACATGCTGATGTGATCTAGTTGTTTCAGGTTAAACATAGTAAGAAGGGGCCTTGGGTTCAAGTGTGAACCAGGCACTTTCCTTTCGTAACCATATGTTCTTCCATGGTAACAACAATACAACATGAACTTTGGTACGTCTTTCAATCTTTGTTCGCATTGTATTCATTCTTAGATCGTGACGGAATATAAAAAGTTACGAATTTCTTTTTATTTCGCAAATTGTTCAGGTATGTTGAAACTATTTTCATTGTGTTTGTTGTCTAAACAGCAGTATGCACTGCTGCCTAAATAGACTAAACTAAGTGCTGCTTTTATGTGCAAGCACCAAGTGATTTGCATACTTATACATATATATAGTTGTATATATTTCCCTCCATACCAGCTTTGTAAAGAAGCTTTGTAAAGATAGTCTCCCGTCTTGGTGTCAGTATGTGACAAAAGGTTCCGTCGCCTTTAATATTATTACAAGTTTTATCATTGCTCGAATTTTGAGTAAAGGGTGGGATGGTTATTCTGATCCATTGCCAGAAAACATTTTCTTTCTGTTATACCCCTTGTATTCTTGAATATGTATTACACCTTTCTGTAACCCGCCCCGGATGATCTATATCTCATCTTGACATAAATCGGCAGCAGGAACGAATGTCAATACGATTTTCGTTCGTGTGTATGTCATGGTATTAACGTGTATGTTTGAATACAAGAGAAGGGATGTTGCGACAAAATCCCAAGCCTTGTCGATATTTTTGTTAGCTGCCTTTACTTGGCACATTACATTTCTATTTTAGTAGCTACAATTGTTGGTCTTTGGACAGTTGTTTGTATAACTTTGATAAAAAGGCTATCATTTCTTTGCTCATGGGCTTTACTCGATCCCCGCAATCAACATAGTGTACACCAGACACTTGTAGGCACCATGCAATTGTATTTTGTTCATTAGCATATAAGCCTCTCAATAAATAACATTACTTGGTGGACGAGGGGGAACACAACAAGGGCCCAAAATTTGAAAAATCCAAACGTGTCATAGGACTTTTGAGAACCATTTTACTATTTTATCTGTTAATATTTAAATGCGTGTTTGTTTATTGTTTATATGTTTCTTTTTCCTTTGCACAGATAATCTATTAGACATGTTAGATTCAGGTGGATTTGTTGATGTTCATGGCCAAGGAGGCATATTCCTCACTGTACACGATGCAGTTTTAAATGCTTTGCGAAAGAAGGTAAGGAACAGGGACTAGATTAAATTGAACTGATTTGACATGTATCGTGCTGGATTCGTGCTACAGTTTCTTCATCAGACTTCTGGTGAATCTCTTTGTGTTAAGTTTTCTGCCAGTAAGCAGATCTTTGAGGTCCAATTGATTTTCTCCATTCTCAGCCAAATCCACAACTCAAAACTTTCTAGTCTCTTGTTCCTCTCTTCTCAAAGTCCATGTTTCTGCTGCATACAATGCAGCATTCCATCTCAGGCTTTCTTCTAGGCATTTCTTGATGCTTCTTGGGATCTGATTTGTCAACAATTCTCTTCTTTTCTTGAATGCTTCTTTTGCCATTGCAATCCTGTATTTGATCTCAGGGGGGGCAATTGCCATCTGTTATAAGGATCCTGCCTACGTATTTGAACTTCTCGACTTGTTCCAAGTGACTAGATGCCATAAATGTAGATCATATGTTTAGTTTCAGGACTTGTGTTCGAGTCGCTGTTGTGTCAGTGAATGGTGTAGTGGTTTCTTTCCTTGAAAACTGTTTGTGAATGGATGCCTGATATAGTATACATAAGTGTTTAATTACTACTATTTTCTTTGCCCTCATAAAAAGTGCATCAGAATGTAATATTACCAAATGATGACGGAGGTCATCAAAAACATGTGATGTGATCTTTGCTCGTTTTCTTTAGATGGATGCAGTATATCCAGATCCACCAAGCATGTCATCCTTTGCATCAAAAACCGAACATTCACGCGATAGCGGTAACAATAAACCAAAAAAGACGCATGGAATGGACAACGAGGTATATTTGTTTTTATTTATCATATGAAATTTTTTAGAATCATGAACACTTTTTTGTCTTTACTTTTGTCTTTCTTCCTGGTCTTCATTAGTTGCCATTTCCTTTTGCTCTCTTATTTATCTTGCTGCTTTCTTCGTTGCTTCATGTACCTCTTCTTCTCTTTTTCTTCCTTTCCTTACTTATTTCTTCTCTTCCTGCACTTCGTTCCTTCTTCAGCTCTGGTGTGTTCCTTTCCTT
>JANTCA010021755.1:0-23686 GCA_024741275.1 Chironex yamaguchii
ATCTATCTATCTATCTATCTATCTATCTATCTATCTATCTATCTATCTATCTATCTATCTATCTATCTATCTATCAAGAGTCATAGCCTGAACTTAATGACCTACTCAGCTTGGTTTCTTTTCTGTGTTGAGACGGCTCTGCAGAAGCTTGAACCCACTGTACATTGCATGTATCAGTCTGTACTCAGGAAATTGGAGCTGTGTTCCCATCAATGTTTTTGTGAATAACTGTTGGCACCTCTTTGTTTTGAAACATGTGCATATGTTTTTGGAGCCTGGTTTTTGAAATTCCAGACAGCTAATTTTAGCTGCATTTAGCTATAATTTAAAATGTTACTTTATTGTATAGAAGTTGCAGTAGTCTAATAGGAACGGCTTAGTTGAATAGCCTGTACCATCACAACAGTAACACACATGAAAAATGACCCAATCAAGTTATCAGTATATATTTTTGATATGTATAATATGTTTGTTGATTTGTGTGAAAAGTAATTTGTTTCATTTATTTGATAAGAGTAGGTAGTGTGTGTATCTCTAGTAAACATCAATTCAGAGTACAGAATGAAACATAAATTTTAGGTAATTATTTTTTGCATCAACATTGATTTAAGTATTGGCACTTTTATACATGTCTGTAAGGGAGCATAGTATATTTCAAATACCGAAGTAAAGGTTTGTTTTCCTCGACTGGTCCTTGAAACATGATTGTACTTAGTCTACAAAATAGTATATCCTTTCACGATGAGACTTTCCGGGTATCACTGACAATCATTGTGCAAAATGTGTAATATCTTCTGGAAAATATACCATTTATGTTCTGTTTATCAGCACTCTTTTTGATATTGTATCAATGACGCTGTAGACATTGGACTTATTTTAATGTAGAATGTTAGCAACTATGTTACTGAGGAAACAGATGAAAATAAAGGTGAAGATGCCATGGAGGAAACTGACTCTAACGAAAGCAGTGATGAAAAAATTGTGGAACTTAAAAGGAAAATGAAAGATCTATTAACTAGGCTTATAGATCATGTGGATCTAAATGTTGCTGCTGATAGCCTCAGTGAAGATTTCATGGCAAGTCGACTTCCCCCATATCTTCCTGATGCTGACGATGATGGTAGGTTGATCCATACACTTGCATGAATGTGAGTGCATTTTTGTTCCAAGTTTTATTATTTTGATTCATGTCGGAAAATTGTGAAGAATTTGTGATAAAAATCACCAGCTATACCACAGCTGCTTTTAAAGACCGAGACCAAACAAAAGTTACCTTGATGGTTGATTTCATCTCTAAAACTGACCAGATAGTATCATCACTTAATCTTTTGTTATTCCTAAAACTCATATGCATATTACTAGATAAGAATTTAAAGATCGTGCAAAGAGCACAGACGTGCATAGAAGAACAAAATTTCAATCCCCATTAACGGCAATGTTAACAAATATTTCAAAGTTCCCCAGACTCTAGGATTTGATCAGAATTATCGTCGAAAGATCAAAAGAAGACATAAATAAGATTGAGCCAGTCAAGTTACCAACTTCCTGTTAAAATTTCCGAACGTCGTTACAAATGTTTTTAATCGCCTTGAAAATTTGCGACATTACGCTAAAATCATACTTCATGCAGAAAGAGTTCGTTTTTTTACTTGGACTCTTCCAAAAATGTTTTGTTTTCTCATTTTCTCTTCCGTTGTTTCCTTTCCTGTTTATGATTGGCTAGTTTTGCTGCATGTGTTGTATAAATACCTTGCCATATACATATATTTTCCTTTCTGACGTTTCAAAGTTTGAAGAGTGTCAGACGAAAAAAGCTTTTAAGTAAAATTTTAGCGTAATGTCGCAAATTTTCAAGGCCATTTTCAAGTTTTGAACCACAAAAATATTGTTCCATTTTTGTTACGTATTTTGCTAACAAACAAACAGATTATAGCGACACGACTTCCAACCCACTTCTCGAAGTAAGACCACCTTTCACCCCAGATATCAAAGTTCATGACCATTCCCGCCCAATCATCCCACAGAAGCATCCCTTCGTACTATGTGCCCTAGACTCGAAACACACTGGGTCCAAATCCCCGCCTCGAAACAACCCGACATTCACCACTCGGAATAACAGTTGAACAGAAAGGCCAGGCCTTCTTTGGTCCAACTCCGCTCCAGCTACAGCAGACTAACCTGTTCTTAACCTATTCTACTACACGATGTCCCCCGTCTCTTGAACTGCCCTGGATACCTAACTCAATACCTAACTAATCTGTGAAGACAGCAGGATTCATTGGGCATTTGTGGCAACAACATCAACAACAACAGATGCTCTTAAATACGTCATCTCTCAACTTCATAACGAGACTACAATAAGACCGCGCCTCATGCATCATATGTAAATATCATTATTTATACAAATGAATAGCTTTGTAAACAAAAAGCATGATCACTTAAAGATCGTTTGGTTTAACTACTTAAAAACAAAGGATAAAGGGATAAAAAAACAATAACACTTGTATCATCATCAAAAATTTTTACTCTTATTAACAGCGGACAAAGAAGAGATTACACCAACACTGTCAAGTTTAATTAAAATCAAGCATCCGGATCATGTACGTTTGATTATCTATTCGGATGACTCTGAAGATGAAGACTCTGATGATGAGAGTGATTTTGAAGAGGTGGATTCCGAGGAAGCAGAGGAGGCACCACCGAACGAGGTTTGTAAAAAACTGCTAAGATTCTGTATTTTAATATCAGTTATACTATTTTACTGTGACGGTAAATTACTTTTGTAAATATTCGATTACAGTTTTGTGTCACTCAGGTGGTTGCAAAAGTTAATTACCTTTTTAACAATGGGCACAAATCTTGCCGTAATTTTCAATATACCTGTTCCGTCAACGCAGGTATTGTGGTAATATTCCAGTCAAGAGTTATGCGTACGAATGAATGTGTCTGCTGTTACTGATTATATGTATATCATCAGTAGCACCTGTTCGTGCCTTCCCAGGCTGTGCCATTTCTTCCATAACTATCTCTTTTCTGCTTTCCTCATCGATGTTACTCCTCTGTCTTTAGAAATCAGGTCTTGGTCCTCCCTTTTTTTGAATCGTTCCCTTGGTATCCATTCCTTTGCTCGTTTAGTCGAAATTTGATTTCTTATTGACAATGTGAAAAGCTTTATTCTTTTGCGTGTGACATTTGACGTTGATCGTTCCGTACTTCTTTCTGCTTCTAATATAAGTTTTCCACTTGTCTTTTAAGTTAATTGCATTGTATTTTATCTTTGTCCTTTTTCGTATTTATCCTTGTAAAATTTACGTTTCTTCTTGATAATTGATAGTGAGCAGTTCGTCTTGCAAGAAAAGAACTGTTATCAACCAGTCAAATATTAGACAGATATTTTCAACTATGTCGATGCCATGAATCTGAAAAACTATTTTCATATTTTTCTAATTCATGCTTCGTCAGTGCCATATACCTGTACTGTTTGAACAGGGATTAGAATTTTAGAATTGAATTCTTATGCTGCTCACTTAAATAGAACTTTACATTTGTTTGTTTGCCTTTAACAGAGTTGACACTGTGTTTTTTAACTTAATCGCAGCTGCACAAACTCGAAATAACTGTTTGGTTATAGTGGCAATGAAAATTCATTTTGATTATTAGCTATTATGCAATATAATTTTACTAGAGAGTGTTGCATTAGTGTTTGTCATTGTCTAATTCGGGAAAGTTTTTCATTCTAAAGGAATTTATAGACATTTTCCTATTATTTTTGTAGGAAAAAGATTCAAAAAAATCTGGAAAGAAGAAAAGACCAAAAACTCGCAGTAATAGTACAGACGGGGCCAAAGGGAAACCTCGTCCTTCTGGAAAGAAAGACGAGAAACAAAAGAAGGATACTTCCAAAGATGAGCCAATGGAAGACGTAACAAGCGAAGATGACGATGACGATGACGATATTGGAGATATGGATGCTTCAGGGCCTCATATAACAGTCTTGCACTCTCTGCATAATGATAGGCGAGCTCATATGTTGGGTGACGTTAGAGAGGTTAGAATGCGTTCCGAATATGGCAAAGTGACATTTATATTTCGAACGTTGAGTTGATTGTCTTACGAATATTACTCTGACTTCTTGTGTTTTTATTTAGAAGAATAACTTGCGTTGTTTTTAACTCTAATTTTCATGTCCATTTTTATGACAGGGCGGTATAAAGTTGCCACTCCATTTTGCTAAAGCTGTACAATACGTGTTGGATCACCACGATCAGTTTCTCAAAGTGCAGGAATTGCCATTAGCAGAGGACAGAGATAAAATAACTCTGGCTGAGAGCTTGTGGTCTGATGGAATTTTGGATGTTAAGTCAGAGTAGGAGATACAAGAAGAAAAGGCGATAATATAACAAAGTGAATATTTCAATTTCGTAGATATTAATGAAAGATAATTTGTAAATGTAAGGTGTTGCTTTGAATGCTTAAAGGTTTACCAATTACGAGTTTGTTGTTGATCTTGAATGCCTCTGAAGTCACTCTACTGCCTTTCCTTGATATTTAAAGAATTTCCATCAGACAACTCAACCCCCTTACCAAATTAGAAAAGTAAAGCTATTCCTTCTGGGAGTTAAAAAGCAACTGAAAAGACAAGTTAAGTGACCAAGCTATAACCACGTTGGCTTCGAACTTCCCTACTCACCCAAAACAAGTCGATAGGAATCTCCCACTCGCTTTTAATTTAATGTCTGTTGGCAAGATACACTTACAGCGGCATCTATTTTGTACGTACACGGCATCTTTTTATCACCATTTACGATAGTTGTAGACGAAAGTAGACAAAGTGGCACTGTGTGAAGTTCAGGAGTAGAACCCGGGTATCTAGAATGCAAAGCTGATGCAAAGTAGTTCAAAGTTGAAATATTTGTAGTAATAATGTAAATATAAAATAGCTATTGATATACGTCTAACACTTGCAAAAAGTTTGACAAGTACTCTGTATAAGCATTTAATATTAGTTTCATAGTCCTTATCAAACCGATAACTGGTGCTTGTTCCAGTTGCATTGATCTTTGAAACCTCGCTCTGTCACTGTCGCTAAGCTGTTACAATCAACATCATTAACGGATAATATACGGAACCACTTGTTTTCTTCCTCATGACTCGTTAGCACTCGCAGAGCAAATCCATATGTGTAGCGTCAAATAAAACAAAATTTCAGAGCAACCGGACAGATGTTGGCAGAAAATTGGAGTGAACCTGTCGTACACGAGTAGGTTAAAGGCATTGGACTCCCTTCCTGTTGACGAGACTTGGTTATCACACTGTCATCTCCCTATATTTTCTTCAGATTCTAAAGTGCACTAAGTGCGAATGCTGCGATGAGTTTCACACGTCATGGTTGATGTTCTTTTGCTGCAATTTCTTCCCGTTCCATTCCGACGGTGTCATGCCTGAGTATCTAGTGCCGTTTGATATCGAGGTGCAACATCATTGGTCCGTTTGTTCTAAACAGCAATCACTCTATCCTTTCGTGCGACAGCTAACGTCTATTATTGACGACAAAAGTGCCCAAACCCCTCTGTAGAAAGTGTGATACTTATTACCTAGGTATTGCAGCATATATGGCGAACATATACAGTATATATGGCGAAGTTGTCAGTGGAACCACGGATAAAGGTTCTAGCGATAAAGAGTTGCCGATTTTTTCTGTCTTGTTTTTTGTCTTTTTCGTCTTTGCATTGTTAATTTACCGCTTACTACTTTTCTGGATTACTGTATTTCCTTTTGGTGTTTCGTTTCTTGTCCTTTTGGCTAAACACATGTTCTACTTTTGTATTATTGTAATATACCACTATTATTTCAACTTATAATTGTAATGTTGCTGTTAATCTGATGATGGATAAGGTATATCCGAAACATGTCTTAAATGTCTTATGAAGTAAAAATGTATTCTCCAACGATGGATCTTCACCACTTACGCGCATTGAAAACGTCCAGATCATCAAACTTTTTGTCATATAACAGTCCAACATCGCAAAAAACTTTGGGAAGCAACAATGGAGTAAACCCCACTTCAAAGAAAAAAATCCAAATATGTGACCTGTGTAGTGGCTCCTTGTGATAGGAAAATGCGAAATTAGCAAGAAATGTTGACTGGATGTCATTGTAGCGGACAAGATTTGGTTCGGTCCGCTGTACTTGCAGGTACGCCTCTCACCAAGTAAACGAACATGGAATTGATTGCTCACTTGAAAACTGGAGGTTTTCTTTTCATCGGTATTTTGGCAATTTTTCAGCAAGGCAAACTAAGGCCATAATAATATGTAGCCAAACATCCCCATAGAATTTAGGATTTTTTGTCACTGCCAGCAACAGTTGCTTCTAAGGAGAGTTTCAGTGTGTTGTAGCGAATCAAATCATACTTTCGGTCTAACAATGGCACAGGAATGGTTAAATGGTGTAGCAATTTTGAACATCAACAGTGACAAAGCCAATTTTCTTGACTTTTCTGGCGTAATTGATGAATTCTCAAAACTGAAGACTCAAAAAGCATGTCTAAAAACCGAGTCTGAATGCCAAGTATTTAGAATACAATATGACAATGAAAATTATGCAGCTATTGTATGAAGATTTTCATTTTCTGTTACTTCCCGGATTTTTTTTGTATCATTAGTGGTTTTGTAGTTATCAAGGTTAAATTATTCCGTTACTATTAGGTAGATGTCGCTATTTGTATTACTAATATGATAGGCTAATCATAGTATGATTAGGTACGGGTCTGAGAGGCATTATTAAGGATAAAAGCAAACTCTGCTGACATGTATGCTAAAGCAGTTGCTAAAGCATTTAGAAAAGCGAGCCCTGTTATGACGTAATTTGTTGTTTTAAACCAAAATGAATTCGTTAGCTATTTTGCTAGGCAAATTGCTTTGGCAACAATCAGATGGAGAAGTTCACGATATTCTTTGCTTTAGGACTGTGGTATCTGTGGAAGTCTATTTGATGATTTGTACGTCAGTTGCACTTTTTGTTTATGAACTGAAACATGTTTGATCAAAGCAGACTGTAGAGGGAATCTTTTACACCAATATGAAACAAACATGTTGCGAAAATTCTCATGGAGTGTCAAAATACTCAGTACGCATCACTTGAAAATGTTAGCTGTGAGAGCTAACTGAATGTTTTCGGAGCTATCATAAGCAATTAAGGATATAAAAGTTTCGTTAACAAACTTTGTTTTAAATTTAGGTTTTAAAAAAGAATGCTTTTTGTGTCACCTCCAGAACGTTGATTACTTGCAGTTCCTTTTGGTCTTGTCTTCACGCTGTCCTACTGTGCAAGGAGTGTAGACTCTGCCACATTTGTAACGTGATTTTGCCTTATAAATCATGGTGATGTCTTAAGCTAGCTTTTGTAGCATCGTAAGTTTCATAACCCTTTCCAGGGCCACTTTCTTACACCTCAAGTAAAGATGTTGACTGCAACTACAGTATAAGGTATGGGTCAGGTCGGTCACATTACCCTAAGTATACAATGTTACCCCCAGTATAATTCAACTAAATCATCTGTTATGGACGTCTACAGCCCTCTAAGAAATGTACGTCTAGAACCTTCTAGAAAGTGTTATGCATATCTAGAACCTTCTAGAAACCTTCCCCGTAAATTTATTGACTTTCCAGCATTGAAAAAGTTGTACGTGTAATAAAGCCTCAAATTTTGTAGTGAACTTGGTATCTTTATTTTGCGAAACGTAATTTGACTTATCACGAACATTATTCGGATTTTTTATAATCTTCTCGTTTATTTAACTATTGAACTAACTGTGTCGTCAGTGATAATTTAGATATTTGGAATTTAAGCTTTTTGTTGCTGATGATTACGCCTTTCTAAAATTGGAATTTTTGTTAATCCAAAGTAATTTGTGAGATTGTGAGACTGACAGGCTATTTGATATCTCCATACTCGGAAACACTTAACGCTTGTAAATATACAGCAAACTTCTGATCAGAGAGAGAGAGAGTTGTCTTTGGCCTGAACAGGGAATTTCCATCGAAAAAAGGGCGTGGCCCCAAAAAATTCCCCCGAAAAAATGGTGTGCCCTGCTTCCCGCGACGCGAGCGCCAGTCCGCATTTCAGCTGGATCCGCCCCGGAGTCTTATGACTATGGTTTCCAGGAATTTGATGGCTTTGGTTTAAGATGAATGTAATTAAGCTTTGATGGAATATAGCTTCAGAGAAACATCTCAAGCTGTAAAGTAATTTCTTTTTAGAGGATATACATATTACTGGAAATTGTATATCACAGCCCAGTTATTGAAGTTCTCCATCTAGTTCATGTATACTCTCTAATCGCCATTAAGGAACTTTATTAACCCGGCATGTATTTTCTGGACTACAGTGTTAGAGATACAACGTTATTTAAAACATCTTTGCGGCTCCACTGCGGCACGTTTGGGCAACCTTGAGTTTACAGATGACATCTACTCAATGGTATAACTACGTTGTATTGTTGGAATAACATCAATCCGGTTGTCTTCAGTAAAATACCAACATCAAACTTAAAGAGACTGGTCAACATGGACGACAGCGAAGTGGAATCCAGCTGGACTGAGTGCTTACAAGATCATGAATTTCAGTTTCCTGAAAATATTTCAGAGAAACGTTTAAGAAAAATATTGTCAAACAGAAAAATAATGTCTTCGGAAGGGGAGGTGAAAGCAAGAGAAACACTTGTTGATTTGTTCAAGAAGTACATACAACCGCTACCCCAGAGAAAGAGTCGATCAGGCCAACTTCAATCGAGCTGCAGCCAGTTAGATCCTTCGTGTGACAGACGAAAGGAAAAAGTGAAATCTCATAAAAGTAAAAGGTAAGATATCTCAAGGTTATTACATTATTCAGCCAAAAGTGCTTGAAAGGCTTGGCTTCTTTTAAATGGACAGTCGACGACATTTTGACACTGAAAAATGCCGAGGAAAGAAAGTAGCGCAAAAGTTAAAAAACATGACAAAAGATAAAGGCCTAAATAAACAACAACAACAGAAGCCTGGGACCATGCGCCCTGCATATACGAGGAACGGATTGAACGGTCGTAAGGGGGCAAGGTGTAAACGAAGGTGCAACGCTTATCGGACAGCATCTTATTTGTAGACACTTGCCTAACTTAAGAATTGATAAGTACTTAAATGGAGTCCCTTTGTCAGGTCTAGTCTTGTCAATACAATACCACTGGAACTTGAAGCTATTTCTTAAATTTGCAATCTTCCATCATACTGTTCGCTTTCTTGTTTTAATAGTATCAACTATATCTGGTTTCCTGTGCCACAGTATGGCGGAATTCACGTTAAAGTCTCAATGTGTCGATGTCAGGTTCAGATAAGCAATGTAAAATTTTCATCATCTTAACCCATCCTTGTATCAATCATAATCAACGCCATTATCATCATTATTATAATAATTATTATTATTACTATTACCATCATGATCATCGTGTCGTCGTCATCATCATCATCATCATCAGCAGCAGCAGCATCTTAAAGTGGCAGTGTTAGATTTAAATGGCCATCATTTCAATATCATGACTTCTGCTTGTCTAATTTTAGTATTTAAGTGTGTTAACCCCTCTGAACAAGTACCTCAGCCCACAGGTTTATGCCATTTTGCCTTCCAGCACAATTTGTGTGAGTTAAATGCACATTAACTTGTTATACGTAACAAATGTAAAATGTAGGGTCTGGTCCTTACTGTCGTAGACAACATTGATCCAAAAAGATTAGATATGCTTTTGTTATAACCTTACCCTTCTCCAATGCTTCCAGTTTCCAATGGTGTTGTAGAAGTCATACACCACTTTTCCTTGAATGTTTATTTGTGTACCATAGCTATTGACTATCCATATACATCTGACTGACCTCTGACTGAAGAACAAGCAATATTTGTCTTTGAAGATAATATTCTGTCATTTATGTCAATGATAACATTTCTGCTACAAAATATTTTGCCTCAACCTGAGAAACATGCGACTGTGTGGGTTGTGGAGAAGGAAACTTCAAAGTTGTGTCAAAAAAACTTCGCAAAGTTGTGTCAAACAAACTTCGCAAAGTTGAGATCTCTGTCAAGGGAGATTGGTGACCTGATTCACTCTGATGTCACTACAGTCAGTCAGCATTTGATGGGTGGCTCAAAATATGCAGTTGAGTTTCTTGATGATAATAGTCATCATGCATTTGTATTTCCTATGAAACAAAAGTCAGATGCATTGCATAAATTTGTTGAATATGTTGTATGGGTGAAGAACCAAACTGAAAATTCAGTGAAAGTTTTGCGTTCAGATGGTGGAGGTGAGTGTGTTAACTGTTGAATGAAATATTTTTGTGTATCAAAAGAATGTGCTCATCAGCAATCTATTCCAGATTCTCCACAACAAAATGGCAAAGCTGATTTTTACGATTTAAATTTTGGGCAGAAGCATTTGCCAATCATCAGTTATAGGAAATTGTGCTCCATATGAGCTCTGGTCTTGTGAGAAACAATATTTGGGTTATCTGCGAACTTTTGGCTGTGATTGTTATATGCAAGTACCAGAAGTAGAAGGTTCTAAATTGGGAGCAAATCAGTTTTGTGCATGTTTGTTGGTTATCCTCAAGGAATAGAGGTAAGAAACTGAATGATCCTATGACAAACATGCTTCATCACTCAGCAAGAGTTACGTTTTTAGAGGATAGCTTCAGTTCTGGAAAGTAGATGCCTCTAAATTCTATAGTTCTCTCCAAGGGATCTGCTGTTGATGATTATTTTGATTTTGCTAATTATGACTCTGAAGATAACACTGTAGGTGGCCATTCATCCCTGGAAACAAGTTTTGGTCAGGAGGGAGGAAGTGCTAATTCCAATCAGAATACATTAAACCTAACTCAAGATCAGTCTAGTCCAACCAAGGATCATGTTGAAAGACTGAAATTGTATGCTTTGTTCGAGAAAAAGGTTATGGGTGATGTAGAATAAGTTGAAGGAAAGAAACATCAAACCATTAGACCAACTCATTTTAATGATTGTCTTATGTCAGCATATCATGCTAAGGCCATAATTACAGATATTGAACAGGAACCTCAAATAATTCACCAAGCCCTGAGTTGACCATATTGTGTAAAATAGAAAGCTGCTGCTGATGCAGAGTATCAATTTTTGATAGAGAAGCATGTATTTGAGTTGGTTGATTTTCCTAAAGGTAAAAATGTTGTTGGTTGCCAATGGGTTTTGAAAGTCAAACATAAGCCAAATGGTGAAGTTCATAGGCATAAAGCTCATAGCATTAGTTGTGCAAGGATACTCCCATGCATTTGATATTGATTTTGATGAAG
Source organism: Chironex yamaguchii (assembly GCA_024741275.1). Lineage (NCBI taxonomy): Eukaryota > Metazoa > Cnidaria > Cubozoa > Chirodropida > Chirodropidae > Chironex > Chironex yamaguchii. The sequence continues at coordinate 11,352 of JANTCA010021755.1, forward strand.
TTTTTTCACTTTTTGCTCATTATAATGTGATATGTATGATTCTGGTTACTGCAAGTGCATTGAAATTTCATATAATATCTGGAAGAAAGAAGTCATTGTTTGACTTATCTTAAATCTAAGGTCCTCACAGAATCTGACAGTAGAAAATAAGCACAAGAACTCCTGAGTGTGAGTATGAATTTGGGGACATGGGACTGAGACTTGTTGCAGAGAAGACACAGCTGATTATTGTACTCTGAAAGACCACTGGATAAAACCATAAACCATAATGACATATTCTGGCATTCTCATATTCTCATATTTTGGCATGATTTGTGTATTTTAGCTCATGCATTAGCATGACAGAGGTAGACATCAAAATATGCAGAAGACAGACCAGGCAGGTTTTTTATTAGATAAACTCATCATTTGACGTGCACAGTGTTGTTAAAATCAGTTTTACAATTGTTATTTGCTGCAGTCAAAACTATATCTATTTGATTACTGAGATGTTTGGATTGAGTAGGTGTAAGGAGCACAGACAAAAGGTAGCTTGAAATGTGACATTGAATAATGGTATTTGCATAAGGGAACTAACTAGACCCTTCTAGAAAACTAGAGGCCGGTACTTCTTTTTATCTAGGTATTGTATGATTTTGCTATTTTGGACACATTGCATGAAAGGAAGGCTCATTTGAAGGATCTCTCGTGCTGGACATGGCAGAGCAAAGAATGCAAGAGAGGCTGACCCAAGCTCTAGTGGCTTCAGCAATTGGAAAAATGGACGGGGAAACAACTGCATGGACTGAGAAGGATTGTACAAACCAGATTAGAATACAAGCTTTTCATTAAGAGAATCACAAGGATCGAAATCAGTCAAACTGAATTATGATGATGATTGTATTTGATTGTATTTTTAAAGCCTTTGTATTACAAATATCTTATTAAAGCCAACTGATGAAGTGCCAATTGCCATCCTGGAAAAGTTAGTTTGAAATTCTTTTGAGGGATGGGCTCATTTATGGTTATTTTGATATACAAAAGGGGATTTCTGTCCTCATGTCTACAATAGACTAAAGCTCTTCCAGGTATTGACAGAAAACGTCTGTAGGGATTGAAGTGCATATACCAAGATGTTGGTAGGTGTCACCCTTTTGAAAGCATACACAAAGAAGGTTAAATCTATTTATAAGGACACACAAAACTGATAATGATAGCTTTCCATTGCAAAGAAATCAAGGCTCGCAATATCTGTCACACCTGGGAGGCTGCAAGCATGTGCCAGAATGTGCTTGTGCATTTTTGTGCCATACCCATGAAAGGCTATACTGTTGTTTCCCCCTTTTTAATATACAGAATATCAGGTTATTAACGGATGTGTTTTTTGGTTGCAAAGCTTTTAGTTTGTATGCATATAATCTACAAGTACTGGAAAACAAGTCTGGAAACGGTAATGCTTGGTGTATAGTGGGTCAACTATATTGCCAAATTGAGAAGAGAAGGTCCTACCTTGAGCAGTTTATAAGCTTTTTATTTCACTCTTTTTGTATGTAAATGTTAACATTCTTGTGACTGACTTGTGCCAACTTGTAGGTGTGTTTCGAATAATCTCAATTTATTTGCTACATCAGCTTTGCCAAAGCCTGGATGGCTCAAGAGTATTCGTGCATGCTATCTGGCTTAGTGCTATAGTTCCACCTTGGTGCTGCAGAATTTGTGCCAGCAGATATAGGTGGGACTCTCTCATTTACAAGGACCTGAAAGTGCTGAATGATATTTCAGCTGTGTCCTGCAGAACATCAAAACAGCAAACATCTTAGAAAACCTTGGATCTTGCTAAATGCATTGGTAACACATCATCATTCCAGGGTACACTATAATTGCTGTTGGACCTGTTCTTTCTTGTTAGGTTCAACATTTTTAAATTCACTGGTGCCAACTAGTAGGCATTGCTTTATGCACAATTTTCCAAATAATAGTGGTTGACAATGGTAATAGCTATCATAATACTTAATACTCACTTTTAGATAGCTTTTGTTATTTCAGGAGTCTGTCATTCTGATGTTATTTATTTTCTAGTTCAGTGTGTTCAGGTCTATCAACAATGCAGTGTGAAAGTTCCAAGGGAGATGGAATTTCGCCAGAAAAGATACCAGAGGAACATGGCTCAACAAAGAAAACGATACCAAGTAAACCAGTGAAATTAAAAAGAAGACATTCGGAGCAAGCAGATTTTAAGTGTTCAGCTGCAAAACTGCCAGTAAGTGTTGAAAATTCTTCATTTTTGCTGATGTAAAAGGTTGATTTTGTACATGATTTCTTGTTGATTTTTTTAACTTTCACTTTCTGCTATGTGATCTCTAGTTTCTTCCATTGTTTTCTTTGTATCAGTTTTAGCCCTTATTCAAGCATAACAGTATTTATTATGTAGTTAAAACTGATCCATTTTTATTTTCTGTTTTATCACTCAATTTCCGTATGCACTATTCCATTGTGCTTATTTCACTCCCATATTATGATTTATTGTGTACTGGTTACAAGCTATCTAGCCTATCAGCTTTTTCTTCTCCTTCTTATTACCACCATCCACATAGTGTCACATTATTGTAGATTGGGAAATGTTGTTGCCTCAACCAAAATGGAGCATAGATGAGACCATACTCAGCAGAGTTTTTTTATTCCACATGCCTATGTTGGCACATGCCTGTTGTAGCCAAGAAGTGCTGTTTATAGCAAGCATTAACAAGACTACAGGACATTTACAATAGTCATGAAATCAAAACTTCTCCACATTAAGTACAATGTCAAATTAATTGTAGATTATATCTTTTTGTAATGACAAGTGTTACTGCATATGTAGAATATGCCTACCTTAAGAGGTTTCTAGAATTATTTGTGAACCTCCTTAAAAACAAATAATTCTCTTTTATCTATTGCTTTGTTAACAACAATGTGAAACAATTCCAAAAGTGGTCTGAGATGCCATTTTGTGCTATGTTACAAGTAACACCCTAATACATACATTGATTTGACAAGTAGTGTGTTTCCGTGCACCCCTGCTAATTTATAGGATGTGATAGACCGTAAAGGTTTTAAATCAATTGAATTGGGTTAAACTGCAAAATAAATGTTTCACATTATGCCATCTCGCATCACACATTTGACATATGTTTTGTATCGAGTGTCAATTTTGTTTCTATATTCGTAGAGCTTAACCCAGACCTTAACTGCACTGATTTGCTTTTTGCTATATTATTCAGGGACGGTTTGTCTTCCTTCTGATCTTATAGTTGGTAACAGTTGCATGCTTTTGTGACAGCCTTTTTATGTATGTTATGTTGTTACTGGATTTCTTCAGCGTAACATGAACATTGTAATTCAGTGAAGCCTGCACAAGAAAATCTGTAAACAACTTGTGAACAAAGTTTGTTTGGGATGGGATCTTTATGCTGAACATTCTGCTAACTTTAAAGGATGTAAACACTATCTGGATGACCAAATCCTTGCAATATGGCTTAACAAAGTAGTTAAGTTTCTTTCTTGTTTTAGCAGAAAAAGGACAAGTAACACAGTTTCAAATAATGAGTACTGGTCTTTTTCATGTGGTATGTAGCCAAGCTATGAGCGTGCCTCAGGGTGATGGACAAGTGCTGATTAAACACTGTTAAATCCTGGGCAAAACCTTTTCCCACGTGATTTATTTGATAATGTTATGAGGAATTTTGTACTCAGCACTCGTGAGACCTGATTTACAATCTGGGGAGCGATAGTATGCCCAGTGCCTGGCCACTATAGGCCTAGGGGAAGCAGCCACTGGACATAGAATAAACGTAAAACTGTACTTCAGTATTTTCCAGTTAGCAAAGTAAACAAGACCATTGACAAAGCCTTACAATTGACTAGAATATCTACGGTCAGCATGTTGAGTTGGAATTGGTTAACCAGAAATACCACTGAGATTGCACAGGACTGCGTAGTCAAAAAATATAAGATAATGATCATGTTCCAATGTTATTGATTGGCAACCACATTTGCAATATTTATATTGTAATTTTTGTAAGATCTCTAATATAGAGCTAAATTTCACAAAACATGCATCCAGTTTTACAGGTCCTGAAAAGAAAAACTTGTTTGAACTGATTTATTGAATCAGTTGAATGTTTTGTAATGACTGTCACATGGGCCTCCACTGAGCTGTTGCAAGATCGTTTGCTATCCACATGTAATTGCATGACCAAAATGAGGCTTTGAACGGGCCAAGTCTTTTTGTGCTTGAGTTTGTGTGATTTTCCATTTCATCGGAATAGACATGTATGTTGAACAGGGCTTGCTACAGCACCAGTTTGCCTTATCCTGATAGATAAGCTTTGGGTTTTGGACTGCTCAAAAGCACAATTCCCACAAGCAAGACTTAACAATATTTTGTGTTGTCATTTGAGATTAGTTATTTTTGTAATAATGTTGACAAATCAAATTTTGTAATGGAGTTTATCCATGAACCTATGCTGTTAGTTACAATATGTACCCATGTAATAACAAGTTAGTTGACAATTAGGACTAGATGCTTAAGAACTGTTTTGGCATACCCAGAGTGTCCATGTTTTTTGTCACGTGGCCTATAGTTCTTTAGAACTGAACACTTTTAAGTAAGCCCTTTATGCCTACATTGTGGAATCCAAGACATTAAATCTTTGAGATATTGTCCAAAATATTACCAGTAGGCTGAAACAATTGAGCTTCAATTCATTTGGCATTTTTCTTTGGCAGCGTGATTGTGACCATGAGGAGAAAGATTTAAATGATGATGATAGCAGTCAGGAGAAAAAACACATGGTATCTCGTTCCATGTCTCCACGTGAAGATTCAAATCTAGAAGAAAGACAGGGACATTTACAGGGTTCAACTACAGAAGAGAAAGAAGACAATGTTGCAAAATCAAAAGGTAGCAATGTCAGAAACAGTAATTGTAATGCTCAGCAAGTAAAACATTCACGTAAATCACCACTAGAACACCATCAGGATTCTCGTAAACGTCAACATTCTTATAACGAAGAGATTATATCTGATATTTCTAAGAATGAATCAATTAGGACTATTAAGGAGAAAAAACAAAGAGAAAGGGAGGAACATCATGAGAAACAAAAGAATACTTTAAGGAGTGATGAACAGTCCTCTAGAGTTCATAGGGACGGCAAACTCCATCACAATATAGATAAAAAGGAAACATTTTCACGAATCACTTGGCCGTAGCAGTTATTCTTGTTTCTTATCGTATCTTTTACATTTCCAGTTTAACAAAATACAAGCCTGGAGATAATTGGTTTCCAATAGCGTGCATAACTAATAACGAACGAACGAACGAACACTTGTAATGAAGCAGAGCTTGCTGCAGACTATCTACCATAATCGTTATTTCGTAATTTTCGCGTCGACACTAGAACATTTGATCATTGCCAAAATGTTTTGTATGCTAAAACAACATTTGCAGGGGCAGGCTGGGATGCTATTTCCTTACTAGGAAATCCGTCTTTTGGAAGGGGAGATGATGATCCATTACGTAACGTGGGTAACATAATCGACTTTCGTTCCTGCGGAAAGGGTTGCTTAATCAGTCATCCGCGTAGATGAAAAGAAGGTTACTTTAGTGTACTTGATTTAGTTTGCCTCGCGTTTCCTACAAAATGTAGCCCAAATCCTTGGTAATTAGAAGTAGACTTTGGTAGTGAGCGGGATCTTTCCATACATCATTGAAAAGATTGTCATTTGCCTACACCAACACCCACTCCACATTCCGTGAAAAAAGGACCACAAAGACGAGGATTATTGTATAGAATTGCTTAACTTTGACTGTAGCTGGGAATCGCAAAGTCGTTCTTCCTATGTTCTTGTGTTGATACCTTATTCTTTGTTGCTTTCGTATGATTCCGCATGCTGCCCTTGACACGTTTTATGAGTACCCTTTAGTTGCTGACACAAATTGGAAGTATTGCTAAGTGTTTGTAGTATGACTTTATTACACTGAATGATGAAGCCTTTTGGTAGACTTTTAACCCAAATTATTCAGGTAAGTAGTTTTTAGTAAAATATGAACTGATTTTATGTATTCGGAAAATAAGTTACTTTGGGCATCAGGCATAAAAACGCGTAAAATTATTTCAGTGTGTTGATAAATGTAACATTTTCACCCGAAAGGAGCAATTCATTCAGAGATGTATGATATTGTATGCCTCTACGACTTGACTATTCCTTCCCTGAGTTTGAGTGGTTTTCTGTATAGGATACCTTTGTTACATCAGTTTAGTTTTGTGATAGCCATTGCTCCAACTCTCCAAATACCACATTTAAACATAGGCCTAAACCGCAATTAATACTTATAAACAATATCACTGGACCCAAAGAAATAATATACAGTTCAACAGCATACGCCTGTTACACAAATTTTAAAGTGCCTTTCCTTTTCTAGCCGTGGTCAAATCTTCAGTTTGTGACTATAGTTATCTTGTGTAATTCTGTTTCCGTAATTCTGCAGTTCAAAGTGAGTCCAACAAACAAGCCTTTTAATTCCTATGTCAATCTGTTTCCCCCGGCAATTTAAAGAAAAAACATCAAATCACTTCCTGTTTTGATGCTTCAGCAATTACAATTCGAAGAGAGAGTGATGTAATCTTGAAATTATAGCACGGGATTGTGTCATGGTGTTAGTTTTGGAATTCACACTTTTTTACTAATATTTTGTTACAGAATCAAGATGATGATAGTATGTTTTCATTGCCATCATTATCATTATCAACCCTTTAAACCCCAGCAAACGAACTAAAAAAAAACCGACATCATAACAACTACCACTGTTTCCACCTCACCGTCATTACTACCAAAATTATCACTATCGTCACCACAAAAACGGACTCTTTGCCTACAGATTCCTGGTTTTACTGTATTTGCGTGGACAGACTCCAAAACACTGAGATGGAAGGACGATCTAGCAATACCAATTATCCGAATATTGCGCCCTTGTACATTTTACCAGAAAATTAAGAATGCTCTAAAATGTATAAGGAGCTGAATAACAATCGCTGTCTCTGTACTTGACATGGCCCAATCGCTGTCTCTGTACTTGACATGGCCCAATCGCTGTCTGGGCCACTCTTGAAAAAGATATTGATAGAAAAATTATCGAATTTGGATTCGCAGAGACTTCTGAATACAGTTAATCTTTGCCTTTATCCCTCCCTTCAATCCGTACGCTTATTTGGACGGAGATATTTCCCCAACGTTCAAGGGTCTCAGGAATCTCTCCTTCTTATTATAAGTATATGAATCAACAGCAGAAACATTGTTATTTAGAGTAAAGTTGATGTAATCGAAACAATTTGTCAATTATTTAGCCACTTTCGACATTAATTTGCGTAATTTCCTGAAAACATGCAGACATAAATATTTGGCGTCTTCTGTATTCTGGTACAAGTAGCATACTTAGTTTACAAACATAATTATCAATCGTATTATGTCATGGACCACTTTCTCAAAAGTGGGGTACGGATCCTCTCTCTATTTAAAGCAGAGATACTAGCGAAATGCTAGTCAAGATCTGGCTGATTCTCTGCTAGGTTGGTTGCACTAACAATGATCAAATCTTAGCCCGATGTAAATATTTCCGGAAGCCCTGAAGACGTCGATAAGATGGTGCCAACGAAAACGCATTAAATGGAATTATTGATCGCGATGAACGTTATGCTGTAGCATACTCTTTAACAATTGTGCAATTGCTAAAAAAAATATTGTTTTTCTGACGTAAACAAGATCAAATCCAGGTTACTCTTGTAAAAGTACAAAATATGACGAATAAATTGATATCAAATCTTCCTTTCATCACATACTGCATTTTTGGAAGTAAACGTCCCTGTTAAACTTAGCGCCAACTGGAATAAACGCCTGCCTCTGTCCATAAAATTCCAATCAATCCCAACGTAGAACGAGAGACACTAGGATAGCACTAACCACCCCCCAGCTTTAGTGCCAATCAACTGAAAAAATCACTGAAGGCCAAGCCTGGCCAAGGTAGCTACCCACCCTGTAATAGGACAAAACTTAACGTCCACTTGAACCATAGCTCAAAGTGGCAAAGAAACCCTAAAAATTGCTGGATTTAGACAGTGACCTTAATCGTAAGTTAAAGCTCATAACTTTCTTGGAGACCCGTTTTGGACATTACTTATACAAAATCCGTCCATAACGTTTTGATTTATGTTGCTAATAAGCAGGCAGACAGACGGGCAAACTGAAAGAAAACTCGACCGTAGTAAAATCTCTTTACACAAGATCAGTTATATTTGAAGTATTAATGAGTCTGATGTGCAGGAAGCACACAATTAGTTGTTTTAATTTGAGGGAGATTATGTAGATGTTTACATTTAAACAGCTACATCTTCATGGCATGCTTTCTACCTTTCCGTAGTCCTTCATAACAAGGGATGATTTTAGGTCCTGCCGAAATATTGCCCATGTCATAGATGGAAAGTAAACGGCTATCAAGTTTTTTTTCAAGAGATATAATGTACTTGATATTCTTGTTGTCACTTACTTGTATCCTAAATCTTTTGTTTTGTTCAAAACTCCTCCCTCTTCCAAATATTTTCTTGAGTTGTTGATTTTTGACTATGAAGTGCTCAATTTTGATATCATCAACAGACACGCTTGGGCTGGTTCCGTGAAATATGTAATCAGATATATTCTCCGAAATGTTTTGTGTGTCCATATGTACCTTATTCCCGGAAATATTCCTTACTGGTCAAAGAGGCAGGCAAATATTAGTGAGGATTGAAGACACTTCAAATCATGTTCTTAAAAAATTGGTAACAAAGAGTAATCTGGCCCAGCCTCGTTAAGACTTCCTGCTGAAATTGTGAAAAGGAAATACTTCGAGAAGTGTCTGGCGATTGTAGTTGCTAAAGCAAGGGTTATTCAATGATTTAATTTGCAAAGTTGAATTAGTGTATTAATTTCCATCACAGAACGCAAGGTTAGCATAAACCGACATTTTATGAGATAAATAGCTTGATCCTGACGGCTAATTAATTATACTTTGATGGTGTTGCCAATACCTTGATAAGATGTGATACATTTTGATTTCTGACAAATCTACGGTTTTTGACTGCAGGAGAAATCAACCACTTGACGAATGTCCCGTAGCGGATGTCCGAGAAAATGGCCTGTAATATGTCTAGAAATTAGATGACCATGTGATAAGAGATCAAAACTTTCGTGTATAACTGTTTTGCATTATCTGATTGTGTTGTCTCCAATCAGCCTTGCTATAGTTGTACAGATGGTATTGGCAGCTACATGTAGAAAATTGGTGTCCCCAACCCATAAATGTAAGATGCAGTGGTATCGATTTTTATAATTATGTGACTGAGGCTAAACAAGTTTTGAATATTGCTTGATTATTCTCAACTTTGAACGCTGAATGATAATTCGATTGATGTAAATATCCAGAAAGACGTTTTCTCCCCTCTTGCTTTGAACAACATGGCAGATTGAAAATAGTATTTTACATTTCCTTTAGTGAACGCCGTGCCTTTTATATCGCAGCTCAATGGTCGCCATTTGCTTCTGTCAAAACAAGACGCAAAAAATTTGTTAGCGGGAAAAAATCATTTTAAATGTTCTGGGGCAAAGCTCTGATGTATTGATGTCAAAATTTTCATCAAAAGCACCCAATTATTTGGATAGGTATGTTGCTCCAAGAAAATCTTCTCAGCAACTTCAAGGACCCCAACATTATAAGAGTTACTCCAGAATTTCATGGATCTGTGTGTGACTCATGTGATAGAAAACACAGACATCAAAGACTGAAAACCGTAGAAGCAGAATGTCATGCTTGCCACAAGAAACGACATATTGTCAGGGTATGTTGAAATAAAACTTAAAAAAGGGAAGGAAATGCTGGCACTGTGGCAAACGAGTCTTGATGAGGAGTTCAAACTTTTCACAGTACTGTCGCATCAGTCACATTTGCATTTACTTCAACTTGCTGATGGTTACAAGTATGCTTTCACCATTGACTCTGGGAGCCCCTTTACATTTCTTCTCAAAATGCATCTATCACTGATGGACATCAACCTTCTGTAGACTAGTATTGTTATTAAAGATATCTCTGGGTAGAACGTCTACCAGTTGGGGGGAAAAGTGTTGTACAAGTACATGATAATAATACCAGCAAGCCAACGGAACTTAAGATCATCATTTCAAAGGAGGGTCTTTCTGTTCTGGGTCTTCTGGCCTTAAAGGTTAATATTGCACTAGCACCAAACTGTCTAAAGCACCAATTCTATGTGAAACTACCGATTTATTGCATTGCTGGAATTTGAATACTGGAGGAATGAAATTTAAGCCTGTACATTTAGAAGCAGCAGCAAAAACAATTTTTCAAGTCAAGATAATAATCAGTGCCCTTCAGTCGAAAAAATATTTAAGGAAGGTATTTCAAAGCCAGTTCCTTCAAGTCTTCAAGCTACTTCAGTTGTTATTCCCCTCAAATCTAATGGTCTGTCTCTAGTTTGTGGAGATTTCAGAATTACTGTAATCCGTATCTTAAGCAGACAGCAACTGCAACCCCAACGATGGATGGAATGTTTCTTGGTCTCTAGAGAGCTAAGATTTCTCCCAAATCTATTTTGAAAGTGCACTGGGCGGCTCTTTAGGCCATAGATTCTGTTTTCGATCCTTTGGGGGGAGGGGGGTTGGGGGTGTGTTCCAGCTGATCCTTTTTGTAGCAAAGCGCTTCCTACAGCAGCTGTGAAAGCTCAAGTACAACTGAGATGATCCTATCGACAAAGCTGTAAAGGAGAAATGGGAAACACTAAGATCTTGTCGTGTTCAGCTATTCGAGCACCAAACCACTTGGTTCATCGGACCGATCTGTGTAGAGTGGATGCTAGCGGTCTTCTGCATTGCGTCCACATGTGCATATGCTACAGCCATGTACCTGCTGTGTTGTCAGGGTGACAGTACCTACAAGCCTCGATTAATCTTTGCCAAATCATGGTCGGTTCCTAAGTCGAAGGAGATTAAATGAACAGAATACCAGATAACTGTCTCGAGTTCCTTAGTACTCTCATCGGAGTACGAGCTGAAAATTTACGCCAAGATGATCTGAAATGCCCGAATCTAAAAATCGACTTCTTCATTGATTCCCAGTGCGTCCTTCACTGGATCGGCATTTGTAGTCTGTTAAAGCAGTTTGTTGTTAAAGTTTATCAAGGAAATCCGAATGTTGATAAACTTCCGAGTTTCATTATGTCCCGACCAACAATAATCTGGCGGACTTCAGTACACGGGGAAAGCTCCCGGATCAGTAACTCTCCAGCGTGTTATAGTGTAACGGTCCTGCATAACTTGCACAAGTCTATCTATGTGGCCACAATCTTTGCTACCACCTATGAGCGACGAGATACTCAATCACATCCAATCCATAGTAAAACCGGCATATCTCGGGCATGCTTTGGTTGTCATGGATTACAAGACAGTCAAGCATCAACAGGTAACCCAGAGGCGGATCCAGGGTGTTGCGAGTGTTGCTTAAGCAACAATCAGATTTTCAAATATCCAAATATTTAATAAAAATCTAAGTATCAGCAGGAAAAGTTGCAGGGATGATTTTTATTAGTTTCAATAATGAAAACTCTCATAGACGTTGATTTTTTTAAAACTCGATTTGCTGTATTTCAAGTTAATTTACTGGAAATTCCTCATTTATCCTTGCTTGGCTCTTTGAGGCCACTTCCGGGGTCAGGGCTCATGTTTCGGTGTAGAGCCCTGCCGAGTATTTTGCTATTCATAGTAATGGGATTTGGTTCTGCTCTTTGACGCTGATCCTCTAGACCTCTATCTGATCAGTCCACATTTGAAAAAGTGGGCGTGAATTATTGCAAGCCAATAGCATGGCTTGCCATGAGTGTTACAGATCCATCAAATGACGGCGGTAAACGTCTGATCTTTATCATGAGTGTTGCAAACCAATGAGAGCACGTCTAGGGTGTTGCAAGCGAATCAAACACAAGTTTTTGAACAGCCTCATTCAAGTCTTTACTTCGGGAACAGGTCTTGCTCAGGTCTTGATACCAAGTGGGGGATGGTCGTGATTTCCTTGAGAGTGTGTTTCACTGTTTTATGATTGAAAGTTATTGTTTACAGAGAAGTCTGCGTTTGTAAATAAAGTAAAGGAGAATTTTAAGTATGAAATCACAAATATTTTTACGCAAAGACATCCTGAAGAACGAGCCCTATATTTTCTTCGATGCATCACGTCTGCAATTTGCTGGTGCTCAGTTGGTCATGATCTGCATGGCCACTGC